>JAAEAF010003456.1:0-35755 GCA_011037195.1 Triatoma infestans | reverse complement strand
GTGCGGTCTGTTGTAGCAATCATTAGTTGGCTGCTGTTACGCGCGAAACTAATGTCTGACCGGTAGCATAAGCCAAGTAAATCAGCACCCCTATCAGTTCATCAACATTCCCATCTGGTTTTGGTAATCTCTGGTTGATATCCAATGGGGAGGAAACTGGTTTAGAGTCTGCTACTCCAAACTTCTTCTGGACAACATTGATGTAATCCTTCTGATGCATAGCTAAATTATTCCCTTGTCTGTTGAATTCAATGTAACCTGCATCACCAACGTTCCTAATTTCGAATTCACGAGATAACTTCTCAGTGTATTCTTCAATGACACGATTGTTTTTTGCTGAGATTAATATACCATTTACATAGATTCCGATGAGCGTCATTTCTTTCCCTTTCCTTATATGATATAAACAAGAGTCTCCTTTAGTGGGTGAGGCTTAAATTTTCCAAAAAACTTTGCCAAATTCTTCGTACTCTTGACGGTTTCTTCAGTATCAATTACCAGTGCTTTGTTCTTTTTGAATAAAACTTCCAAATTTTGATTTATAATTTTCGCTACTGATATTAAATTCGTTCTAAAATCTGGAACCACAATGCATAGTGAAATAATGTTTTTAGACTCACCAAGAACTTCAATAGTAAACTCCACTTTTCCTTTAACTGACACCCCTGTAGAACTATTATTTGCAAGGTAGAACTTAGCCGTATGTGTATTCTGAACTTCCATAAATACGCTAAGATTTACAAAAATGTGAAGTAGCTCCGCTATCAAGACACTATTCAGCTTAGAAGAGCTGGCGCAAAAGCTCCTTATTTGCTAAATAGTCTGCATTATTCGGTTGCTTTTCTTTTAATTTATTTTTACAGTCTTATCACTTTATGCCTTATTTTCCTGCAACTATGGCAACGAAATTTAAATTAGGTTTTACTACTTGATCGCTAGGGCTCTGGGTTGTGATCATATTATTTTTAGTTGGTATTCTTTCCTTTCGTCTCGCTAACGTTTCGATACATTTCATACCATACTCAGGGCTACAAAATAAACAATTCAAATAATAAATACGATACAAATTTGTATAAAATATTGCTTGAACAAATTTATTAGTTTATCTATAATAATATAATACGAACAGAATTAATAATAATAATATAATAATAATATAGAATAATAATAATTAATAATATTAATATAATAATAATAATAATAATAAATAATAGACGATATAAAATAATAATAATAATACGTAATATAATAATATAATAATAGAACATAATATAATAATAATAGAATAAGAAGAATATATAATAATAAGAATAATAATATAAGAATTAATAAGAATAATCATAAAATAATAATAATTAATAAAATCAAAAAAAATAATAATAATAATATAATAATATAATAATGCGTTTTTAAAGTATTCACAAAGTATAATAACAGTATGTATAAAAGTTAAAAAAAAAAACCACAACTATACCCAAAAAAAAAGGCTAAAGGCTGGCGTAACGCCCATCGGCAAGAGTTACCGCTTTTTGACAAATTTTAAACATAATTTTAGAAAGAATGGAAAAAAAAATACAAAAACAATTGGACCCAAAAAAAAAAAATTACAATAAAAAAGGAGAACAAATAAGCCAATACTTAAGGGGGGTTAAAATAACTACAACTATTACAGAATATAATACAAAAAGAAAGAAAATGATAATAAACAAAAAATGAAAAGAACATCATAAATTAAAAAAAAAAACAATATTGCTTGACTTATAAATAAAAAAAATTTATGAAACCTCAGAAATTTTTCAAAAAAAAATAAAATAAAATATAAATAAATAAATAGATAAAAAAAATTTGAAGTGTCAGGGGAGATCTGACAACCATTCATATCTGACTTTCCAAGCATGGCGGGCGTAAGATATTAAGGGGCGACAATTGGTCTGGCCGGACAAAAAGCAAATAATTTTTTCCCTAGAGAGGGATGGTGCACCCAAGTGCAATATACGGAGTTCGGCCAATATAGGGCATTCACCTAAAAAATGGTAAAGATCCTCTCTGCAATTAAAATTACAAAGTGAACACCTTTCTTTATCAGGATCACCTTCCACCCACGGCTTGTAATTAAGATAAAGCAGCTCTCCTCTCATTTAATTAGCCACCGGAATTCCGAAAAACGCAAATTTTTAAAGATATCGTTTGTGCCAAAACTGCTGTAATCTGAAATAAGAGCTCTGTATAGTTGAAAACGACCAGACTCAATGGCACGGCTAACAGACTCCTCCAGGCGAGCGGCTCGGATTAAGTTTGGACAGCTGACAAAACCAGGTAGAGAAATTATCTGACGAAAGCAGAAAATCACAAGAGTATTGATGGGACAGGGATGACCAGTGTTTGAACCAAAAGGTTTTTCTCCTTATTACCTCTTTCGCGACAATTTTAGGCAAACGGTAGTCATCTAAGGATAAAACACGAGAGCAATAATTAAGAGTGAAAGGTTCGAAGTGATCCAGATCGGTTTCTAAATTAAGAAGAAAATTAGGAGATAACCATTTTTTAAGGAAAAATCTACGAAATTTTTCAAGGCAATCGTAAGACTGAAAGCCCTTGAATTTATAAAGCCCCAGACTTGAGCTGCGTAACATACCACTGCACGCGAGATGCTATTAAATACTTGATACTTGGCCTTAATAGGAATATTTTTTTCCAGAATAAAATTTGATCAAACTCTGTTAAGACCGTGCTTAGCCGAAGAGATTTTTTCCTCAAGATAGGGAAGGAAAGTAAGACGAGGAGTCAAAATAACTCCAAGATATTTATAACGATTAACGATTTCAATTTGTTTGCCTCTATAAAACCACTTCTCCTTAGCAGCATGTCTGCCTCCTTTGCGGAAAATCATAATTTTTTATTTGCTCAAATTTAATGAAAGGTTCCACTTATCACAATAAGCTGAAACTATATTAATGTTCCTTTGGAGGGAAATCGGATTGTCGGAAATCAATAACAACATCGTCAGCATAGAGTAGGATGTTTATTTTAGTACCTCCGATTATTACCCCTCCTTACAACTCGGTAGGGAGATCATCCACAAATAAAGAAAATAAGGTTGGGCTCAACCCTCGGCTGGAGACAACCTTGCCTTACTCCAGCACCAATATGAAAGAAATCAGACATTCCGTTAATCCCCCGCATTGATGAAGCTCCACAGGAGTATAGGACTCTCAAGTATTCACAAATTTTGATGAAATTTCTAAGTTAAACAATTTTAGAAATAAAGAGGAATGATCGACTGAGTCGAAAGCCGACTTAAGATCAATAAAAAAACATGTTTTTTTTACCCTTTTCTAAAAATCTAAGATTTATAATACTGGTTAGAACAAAAATGTTGTCAATCGCCGAGTAGCCATGTCTGAAACTAGCTTGGACTTCACTGAGAAGATCATTTTCCTTTATAAAATGATTTAAGCGTTTAAGGAGAAGTGCAGAAAGATTTTGGCGAGAGCATCTATACAAGAAATTCCCCTATAGTTAGCAACATCGTTAAAGTCACCTTGTTTGTATAAAGGAAAAATCAATGAGCGACCAAAAGAAGAAGGAAGTTCACCTTGAAGGAGAGTTCTTCATAAGTAAATGGCACATCTAAAATAGACGAAGTTAGAAAAGGAGCAGCATATGAGATCAGAGAAGTTAAGGGTGGATTGAGTAAAATTTTGAAATGAGAGACCCAAGTTTCCATAGGGATATTGCCACTACAGAGAAATTTCCTGCTGAAAGCGATTGACCAAATTCCAGAATTGTTTTGAATCTGAGGCTGCATTGAAACTTTCACAAAGAGAAGAAAAGTATTCTTTTTTTTGGGGTTGTACAGATAGACAAGAATTGTTTGTTGGCTTCTCGATAAGCATCTTTAACGATTTTGGAATCTGTTTTTCGAAATAGATTTAAAAGCCTAAAAGATTTTTTCCTTGCTCGCAAACAATGGTAATTGTACCAGGGATTTTTTTGAAGAAGTTTTATGTGAGAGGGGGAAGGAGAATAAGGAACTGAACAGGACTGATTAATGCAAGACGTTAAGGTATCTGCATAAAGTTGAGGATCTGAAGGAAAAGAGTTAATAGTATTAATTTCTTTCTCGAGCCTATCCTGATAAAATTTTTTGTCATTTTCCCTCCAAGGAAGCTGAGGAAGAAGAGGTAGTAAATGATTGTCACTGGTGACTATTTCTGATAGGATAAGGGAAATGGGCTGATGGTCAGAGAAAGGTTCATTTAATACGCGAAAACTGCTAATGAAGGAGACAAGGTCAAAAGATGCGCAACTAAATCATTGACCGAACAACCCATAGGACCAATAAATGTGTGATCACCCTGATAATCATCAAAGAAACGGCCATTTAGGATAATAAGGTCAAGGTTGTCACACATTTCAATAAAACGGGAGCCATTAGGATTCAAAACTTCATCCTTAGAATTTCTAGCCATTAAACACTTGGGATTATTAAGAGTCAAATCGTCTAGAAGAACCTGAAACCGGCCGAGTCTGACGTTGCAATCACCCATTAACAATATATTACCTGGTACGGAGGTTTGTAGAAATTCACTAAGAGAGATAAAATCTTGATCCCAATCATTACAGTTCAAATAAACAGGAACTATTAATGGTTATCAACGACTGACCAGCAATCATACAAAAATGCACCTTATTACACGATTTTTTTATTCCATAAACTTTACCACCACTTGCACGTCCATGCTTGGAGAGTTTTTTCGCAAGTATCCATTTTAAGTTATAATCTGAAAAATAAGTGTTAAAAGTACAAAGTGAATCCTCTATAACAAAAGTTTCGAGTAAAATGAAAACATCATATTTTCTTAATAGGTTAAAAAAAGAATAATTATCAAGTTTAGATTTTAGGCCCGCAATATTATATGAAATAACGGAAATAGAATTTACAAAATCTGTATTAGGTAAAATCTTGTATTGGCAGACGGCAGAATTTCCTCAGGAACAATTCGGACTCTAGACAGCGTTTGTTTAAAGTTCTGGGAGGAAGACTGAGAAACAACATTGAAATAGTCTTTAGGAAGTGAGCCGGTTTTTAGCGCTGAGATAAAATCTGCTAAGTTACGATTTAGCAATGAATTCAATTTTAGTAAACCATCTTCTCCTGCATAAAGTAAGCCAACCTCATTGGACCAAGCGAACTTATGACCATCCACCAAGATGAAATTAGAACGTAACTTAACAGAAGCTCTACTATTAAGTCTCAGTATTTCTCTTCGAAGAAGTAGAAATTTAGCTTTCTTCTTCCGGGCTCCCTCCGGAAGATCCTGATGAATTACGAACCCGGTACCTCTTAATACCTTTGCAGAACTAAGTATTTTTAATTTGTCCCTGGGACGAAAAAAGGAAGCAAGAAGAGGCCTGTTAGAAACTGTTCTTGGACCTAAAGGAGTGACGTGAATATTTTCTGAAGAAACATCAGCCTTCAAAATTTCTCTGCAAAAATTAGAAACAGTTAAATTAAGGTCTACATTATCAGATTGAGTCACACCCTTAAAAATTAGGTTGCAGTCACGCGTACGAATTTCTAACTCTTCTATACGAGAATCAGCGTTCTTATATAATGCCTTAAGAGTCTCCAATTCAGACTTCAGTTAGTTATTTTCTTCTCTAAGTGACTTCACTTCAGCTCTGAGAGCGTCAATGTCATTTTTTGTAGCGAGAGGCGCCAGTTTTAAATCAAGCAGGCCCGACATGACCTCCTTAATCATTGAGATAAATTGTGGAGAGGAAGTATGATCTAAAATACGCTTCTCGACAGACATTTTTTTCTTCGAGGGATGATTCGATTCACCTGGAGAGCTTCTCTGACGTTTTGAATTATGCGGAGAAGAGTTAAACATAAATCAGTCAAAAATAAACTTATATTCTAGGAATTGAATGCAATACCCTATACAAAAAAAAAATAAAATAAAATAAATAAAACAAGACTACTTTGGACGTTTACTGTGATAGCGAAAATAGTCAAAATAATAAAAAAAAAAGAAAAAGAATAAAAATTGAAATTTTTGAAAACTTCACAAAAAACTAAAGTCAAGATTATAAACACTGAACATTCGTTAGAAAATAAATAGAAATTATTTTAAAAGTAACAAAAAGAAGTTCATATTTAAAAGATTAAAGTCAGTTGAAATGTTTACAAACCACTACTATAGTATGATGTCTGAGTGAGATGAAGAATGAGAGCAATACTATGCTGCCCCCCCCCCCCTACTGTAATACACTACACACAGCCAGTAATTTGTAGAATTAAAGTTAATAATATTTTGATTAATATCTCACAAACAGGTAGGAGAAAATTCATAAAATTTTAACACACTGCCGAATTCACTATACACTTCTTGCATGCCAAAAATCACGGCACTACGAATTTTTTTTCCCAGAGAAAAATCCAAAAAAAGAAAGAGCGATGTGCACAGTACCAAACAGAGCAGTAAACTCCTATTAGTTACCTATACATAATGTTGTCATGGTTGGGTCCGCGGAGCTGGAAAGCATCAGAGATATTTTCCGTGATAGCCTGCTCCATTTTGTGGTCATCGACCGGTATGAACGATTTTGCTCCGTGTAATTCTGTGCTATGGTCGATGACCATAAAATAAATCAGGATATCACGGAATATATCTCTGTTGTTATAATATAATGTGGTAAAAACTGCACAAATTTTAATTAGCTTCAACTTCAGTCAGATCGCTATAGTTCCTCTAACAGCATTAGAGGAAGTAATAAGAACAAACGCTCAAACTGATGCCAACTACTGATAAAATTTAAACTAATCCACAAACTACAAACACACACACATACACACACTTTCCTTTCCTTCCCTCGTATGTATCCCACATTTATTCAAAGAAAATTTAGATTTTCAGTTAAGTTGAATCCTTGATATTGGTCTGCCCGAAACTTAATTGCCGATAGGCAAGTGGTATCCGGCGTAGGATAAAAAAAGAAAAAAGAAAAGTAGGATCCTGTTAATTTAAAACTTCTGTATTTAAAAAATAAATATTGTTTAATAAGATGTTTTTTATACGGCAATGGTTAAAGGAGTTTTTAAAGAAAAAATAATTCTTTGAGCCGTTTTTGAGAAAATCGCAAGAAAGTAAAAAAAAAAACATTCAGTAAATTGATACTTCTGGTTAAAGAATTTTGACAGATGATTTACTGTCGGATCCCTGGTGATACCCAAACGGAATATCAAGTTCAGTCCAGTTTCTATAAACCACTTTTTGGACTCAGGGGACCTCAAAACGGATATTTACGGTGAAAACTAGATAATTGGCACGATTTCAATAATTCCTCTTACATTTTGGGTACCACTGGTGGCCTTCTTTAAGAGCTCTGCAAAATTTATTTGAGAAAAGTTACGTTATAGTATAGTAGTAAAGAAAAAGTGCATAGATTTATAACAAATAAAAGAAAAATTTAAATTAAAGAAATATTAATACAAGTTGAGCATAAGATATTAAAAACAAGAAATTGTAACACAGGAGTGACATTTAATTAAATGAAATGATATTAAGAATAAGAGCAAATAAAAAAAAGATAAAGATACTATTGTATTTTCAAAAGATATGATGCAAACTCAGCAGCAATTATGGAAGATTCTTCTCGACCGTTCTTAAATAACAGATGAGGATGGTGAGATTCGGTCTTAAAAATAAAAAAAACTTATATTTCCGCCAACGTTTCGACAAATACATCGTCTTTATCAAGGCATAAAAATAAGAAATGTTAAACTTCAAAACAAGACACACTACATTTTATTTTTGGAAAATAAATAGCATTTGGATCAGAGACATATTCCGTGATGATAGCCTGCTTCTTTTTGTGGTCATCGACCGGTTTCGGGCGTTCGCCCATGTTCAGGATGCGTTTGTCAAGAGTGCCATAACACAGACTTGCACAGAGCAAATTCAATTTACACATATGCACAATTAATGATTTCCAGCTCTGCGGAACCAACCACCACACAATTAAATAGCATTTACTTAATTTCCCAAAATAAAATGTAAAGTGTCTTGTTTTGAAGTTTAACATTTCTTATTTTTATGTCTTGATAAAGACAATATATTTGTCGAAACGTTGGCAAAAATATAAGTTTTTTTATTTTTAAAGGCCGAAACTCACAATCCTCATCCACCATGATAAAGATACCTGTAGGGTAGGATAGGAGTGAACGTTGAGATTGAAATGAAAAGAGAATATTTTTAAAAATTTAAAACAAAAAACTACTAAAACTGGATAAGAAAAATGTTTATAGTGAGGCGCGGCAATTTCAAATGTGGAAGAACAAATTACTGGCGAGTGTCTTTGTTTAGCGTTAGAAAAATTTTATTGTAAGTTGAAGTAAAATTCTTCTTATCAATTGTTTCTTTATCAAGTTTAAAAAAGACAAAGATAATTATCATTACTTCAACTTACAGTAACTTTTTTTTAACGCTAAACAAAGACACTTGCCAGTAATTTGTTCTTCCATATTTGAAATTTCCGCGCCTCAATATAAACATTTTTCTTATCCCTCACACCTTTTAACAGCTTTTTATTTTAAATTTTAAAAAATACTTTCTTTTCATTTCAATCTCAACGTTCACTCCGCTTCTACCCTGAAGGTATCTTTATGTTTTTATTTTCCGCTATTTTTAATTTCATTTAATTCAATGTCACTTCTGTGTTATAATTTAATATTTTAATTTCTTATGCTCAATCTGTTCTGTTAATATTTCTTTAATTTAAATTTTTCTTTTATTTGTTATAAATCTATGACTTTTTCTTTACTACTATACTATACATAACTTTACTCAAATAAATTTTGCAGAGCTCTTGAAGAAGGCCACCAGTGGTACCCAAAACGTAGAGCAAATGTATAGTTCACATTTCTAGTTTAATGAAAATCGTTGGAGCCGTTTACGAGAAATACCACAAAACTGATAATTACATTTCAGTAAAAACGCACTTCCAGTCAACCGATTATTTTCAAACTCAGAATTTCAACAACACCTTTAATTCTAATTAATATTATTTAAATGACAGAATTGCATAAACAATTGCATAGAGGAAAACCTAA
Source organism: Triatoma infestans (assembly GCA_011037195.1). Taxonomy (NCBI): domain Eukaryota; kingdom Metazoa; phylum Arthropoda; class Insecta; order Hemiptera; family Reduviidae; genus Triatoma; species Triatoma infestans. Next base: position 26,637 of record JAAEAF010003456.1, on the reverse strand, counting down.
CCCCACCCCCTCCCGCACAAGTGCCCTTAAATGAATTTTCCTAGAAAAATGTTTTAAACAAAAGTTGCAGATTTTTGTATGTGTAGTTGACATAAAAAGTTTGATGAAAATCGTTGGAGCCGTTTCTGAGAAAATCGGAAGAAAGTAAAAAAACATTCAGTAAAGTGGTACTTCCGGTTGAAGAATTTTGGCAGATGATCTACTGTTGGATCACTGGTGATACCTAAACGGAATATCAAGTTCCGACCATTTTCTATAAACCACTTTTTGGACTCAGGGGACCTCAAAACGGCTATTTCCGGGAAAAACTAGATAATTGGTGCAATTACAATACTTCCTCTTACTAGGAGTAAGAGAAAGTAAAAGAATTCAGAAAACTGAAGAGAAAACTGAATTTGCTCTGAGTAGGGTAGTTAAGGGGTTTCTGGCGCAGGGGCTATGATCTCTCTGACGTCATCATCCAATCTGATGACCTTAATTTAAGAACTCACCCAAATCAATGAGCCTAATTCAAAGATGACGTCATCCAATTAATTATCATTCAATTCGAAGACGATTAAATTACAAATAAATTATATATTAAATTATAAATATAAATAAATTATAAATAATTAAATTATAAATATAAATAAATTATAAATAATTAAATAAAATGAAATAAAAAAAGTTGTTTTACCTGGAATCGAACCTTAATTGTTGGGTTAGAAGGCGGCAATGCAACCCACTAGACCAAAGCGGTCACTTAGTTCATAGCAGTAAAATTATCATATATAAGTATGTGGCCCAGGAAAATAATACAAGGTAGTTTAACATTTATTTCACATTAGGTGATTATAGGGCATTTAACATATCTTTTAATAATTGATAGACAATTGATATATCTACACAATAAACGTTATTAGCAGTGGGTGGGGGAACAAAAAATAAATAAGTAACATTTCTTTAATAATTTATTTGGGTGTTATTTAACAACATGATATATAGCAAAAACTAATTATGTGAGAATAAGGTGAAAAATAAATATAAGTTATATTAAACAACATCTTAAGACATAAAAATGTTAAAACAGTTATATAATAGCTAATGGTGATTATGTGACAATAAAACAAGTAAAAATTGACATATCTAAAACACAACATTAAAAAACATTATATAGCAAACTAATTGAGGTATAAGTAAAACAAATGGTTTATTTAAAACATCTTAAGACATAAAAATAAAAAAAGAAAGTAATTATATGACAGTAAGGTAAAACAAGTAAAAATTGACATATCTAAAAACACAATATTCATTATATATAGCAAACTAATTTGAGATAATACAAATGGTATATTTAAAAAACACAGCAAAATAATCATTATATATAGCAAACTAACTTGAGATAATACAAATGGTATATTTAAAAAACACAGCAAAATAATTATTATATATAGCAATTGAGGCATAAACTAATGACAATTATGGGGGGTGAAAAAATAAAACAAAATTAAACATCTTAAGACATTGGTGATTATGTGTAAAAATGTAAGAACTCAAACTCAAATAATATGAGAATATTAAGTAAACTATTGGTTGGACAACTATTAGCATATTAATCCATTTAACATCATTTTCAATAAAAATGGCACCTTGCTACCTCTATGTGTGTTTAAATGTTAATTGGCAGAATAATACTTTACTTATTCTCACAAAATTGCCATTAGTTCTTTACCTAAATTGGCATGATTTTAATATTTTTGTGTCTAAAATGGTGTTAGATAATGTTAATGGAATAATAAGTTGGTTTACCCTATTCTCACATAATTACCATTAGTTTGCTATATATAATGATTTAATTTTATTTGCGCCTAAGAAAATGTGTTTTTAGAAATATCAATTTTCATGTTTTTAATTTCACCCTATTCTCATATAATTACCATTAGCTTTATTACCTCAATTAGTTCTGTATATAATGATTATTTTAATATTTTTATGTGTCTATGATGTTGGTTTTTTAAATATGCCATTTGTATTATTTATACCTCAATTAGTTTGCTATATATAATGATTTAATTTTATTTGCACCTAAGAAAATGTTGTGTTTTTATTTTCCCCCACTATTCTTATATAATTACATTCTTTTTTTATGTTTAAGATGTTTTAAATATACCATTTACCTTGCATTATTTTTTTTTCATCTCAAATAATTGCCATTAGCTTGATATATATGTTTTTTTTAATAATAAAATGTTTTGTTTTAGTTATGTCAATTAATTTGTATTATTTCTTTGAAATGTTGTGTTTTAGTTATGTCAATTAATTTGTATTATTTCTACCTTATTCTCACCTCCATTATGTGGTATAGTGATGTTTATAGGGTACGTTTAAGCCACTTTTCTCACATATTCACTAAATGCCATGTAATCGTTTGCAAGGTTTATTCAATCGCCATGAGCTACTATTTAGGCTGTAACACCAACTTAAAAGATATGTAAAATTAACTGTTTATTTTTACCCCCCACCATAATCACCAATGTCTTAAGATGTTTTAAATAAACCAATTTGTTTTACTTCTAATATATATATAACATTTAAACACGCATAGAGGTTGCAAGGTGCCATTTTATTGAAAATGATGTTAAATGGATTAATATGCTAATTGTTGTCCAACCAATAGTTTACTTAATATTCTCATATTATTTGAGTTTGAGTTTCTTACATTTTTACACATAATCACCAATGTCTTAAGATGTTTAATTTTGTTTTATTTTTTCACCCCCCATAATTGTCATTAGTTTATGCCTCAATTGCTATATATAATGATTATTTTGCTGTGTTTTTTAAATATACCATTTGTATTATCTCAAATTAGTTTGCTATATATAATGAATATTGTGTTTTTAGATATGTCAATTTTTACTTGTTTTACCTTATTGTCATATAATTACATTCTTTTTTTATTTTTATGTCTTAAGATGTTTTAAATAAACCAATTAGTTTGCTATAATGAATATTGTGTTTTTAGATATGTCAATTTTTACTTTTTTAACCTTACTGTCATATAATTACATTCTTTTTTTATTTTTATGTCTTAAGATTTTTTAAATGAACCATTTGTTTTACTTATACCTCAATTAGTTTGCTATATATAATGATTTAATTTTATTTGCACTTAAGTAAATGTTGTGTTTGTTTTATTTTCCCCCCCACTAGCTTACATTCTTTTTATGTTTAAGATGCCATTTACTTACACTATTTTTTCACTACATAATTACCACTATTGTTTTGTTTTTTTGTGTGTCTATGATGATGTGTTTTAATTTCTTGTCTATTCCATATAATCACCTTTTTATTAAATTGTTGTTAATAATGTTAAAATACCTGTAAACCATTTTTTTTTTTTTTTTTTTTTTTTGGCCTCTTGTACGGAGCAAATTAGCCATTTTCAAAGTGATTTACCAATGAAATAGGTTTAGGAAGGCAGGCGTGTGTTGTGTGTTGGGGATGGTTGTAGTACAATTTACTATACTTTTACTGTGTTTACAGATTTAATAGTTTGAATAATTTATTTATTTAGGTAGTTAATATTTTTTCTTTTGGTTTATTAGTTTTAATCGCTAATTGGATTTGCAGGTTTAATAGTTTGAGTTATCAGTTAATATTTTTCTTATTGTTTTTTTTTTTTCCCATAATGTTAGACCATTGCTTCGTATAAATTCAAAGATTTCTGTATAAATATTGCCATCATCATATGATAGTATGGTGTTCAAGTTAGCGGGCAGGGGACAACCAGTCCTGAGAACAGCCTTCCACAACCGGTCCCTACCTTTAGGGTTTTTGTTACAATCCAGGACTATGTGATTGGAATCTGCAATACTTTTAGAGGAACAGGAACAATTTTGATCAATGTTTACCCCAATTCTGGCCAGGTGATGTGGTGAATAATTGTGGTTAAATCTCAACCTGATTATTGTACTTTGAAATTTTCTATTGGCGTTAGTATATTTGGCGAACCAAGGCGTTCTGGGGATACCATTTTGAATGGCTGTATAAAACTGGCCTTTTATTTGCTTTGACAAGCCATACACCCTCTCCCATTCGGTATAGCTCATGGCTTTAGCATAATTCTTTATATCAGCAACTAAAAGTGAGTGTGGTGATGTGTCTCGCAATGTGATCGCATGCTTGGCTCTTTCATCCACAATTACATTTCCTCTCAGCCCAGTATGCCCTTTAACCCAGATTAAATGAACTAATTTTCCTTTATGTAAAATATTATTCAACAAGTGCACTGTTTCTAAAATAAGTGAAGTTGCATTATTAACGGGGTTTTTTAATTTCTGAAGGACACTTTTACTGTCAGAAAGTATTAATACCAGTGATTGGTCTATTGTATCAACATACTGTAGACAATGGAACATCGCAAATAGTTCGGCTGTGAATATAGATGCATGATTATTTAGTTTAAACTGTAAAGTGGTGTTAGTGTGCATGTCGAAGATTGCACATCCGACACCGTCCTGATTCTTAGAACCATCTGTGAACAACTGATAGCCGTCGGGGAAGTGGCGCTGTAACTTGTCAATAAACAATGCATTATTAACCGCATCTGAAGTGTTTTCTCTGTACTGGAAAAAATCTGGATGTATATTATCCAGGTTTTTCATTGAGCATAGAATATCAAAGCTGAAAATTGGCAATAATTTATAGCGTTTTATTTCTAATGAGAAGTGTGACAGGTTGCTGAATTGGTCTATTAAAATGGGGACTGCCTTCTTATGCCAGAACTTATCCGTAAATACACGGGGAGTCATTCTGCTAATCCTTTGAATGCAAGGTTGGCCTTTAATATAAAACCTTTCACTAATAAAGCGTGCAGCCAACAACTTCCTTCTGATTGCCAGAGGTTGTTGCTTGGCCTCCGCTAAGAGTGCATTAGTTGGGGTGGACCTCAGGGCGCCCAGACATGCTCTCAAGGCTTTGTATTGCAATGTGTCAATTTGTTTTAGGTGAGTGGCGGCCGCATCTCCATATAGGAAGCACCCATAATCTAGTCTAGATAAAATAATCTGTTTGTAAACCATTAAAGAAATTGTAACATCTGCCCCATAGTTCAGGTGATTAATGTACCTTAATATATTAATACACTGTTCACACTTATTTGTTATATACTTAATGTGCTGACTCCAGAGTAGTTTCCCATCGAGGAACATACCCAATGTCCTCATTACGGGCTCTATTCGTAATTGGAGTCTTCCAATTTTCACTGGTGACTGTAGATTATACCTCCTTCTTCGAGTGAAGATAGTAATGCTGCTCTTCTCTTCAGATAGCGATAGACCCTTATTAATGCACCAGTCGCTAAATCTGTTCATGGCGCTGTCCAGCTTGTTTATTGCTTCCTCCAGTATCTTATCGTTGCAATACAATATTATGTCGTCGGCGAATTGAGAGATAAACATTTCCGGTCCTAAGTATTCACCGATGTCCGCTGTATAAACATTGAATAATAGTGGGGACAATACAGCTCCTTGTGGAAGTCCCACGTGAGTTTGTCGAGGACCATAAAATTTCTCATTGAATTTTACCTTTATGGTGCGCGATGAGAGGAAGTTGCACACATGGTGAACAATCCTGGAAGGCACACCAATGGAGATCATCCTGTTTATGAGTATGGGAATGTGGACGTGGTTATACGCATTAGATAGGTCAAGGTTCGCAGCGACCATGAACTTGCCATCCGTAAAGCTTCTGTAAGCGTCCATTACAAAGTTAGTGAGAGAATCCAGTGTACTGCGCTTTTTCCTGAAACCGTTTTGGAATGTAGGAAGTTTACTTTCTGATTCAATCCACCACTCCAATCTAGTTTTTATGAGCCTCTCAAATGTTTTTCCTACGCATGAAGATAATGCTATTGGTCTGTAGGATTCATATTTCTCCGCATCTTTTCCTGGCTTTAATAAGGGTACAACTATTTGATTACTCCACTCTTCTATCCTTACCTGTTTCAACCATATTTCATTCAGAATCCGCAGCAATACCTTTTTACCTGAGTCCTCAAGGTGTGTGAGCATTGGGTAGTAGATCATATCTTCACCTGGGGAGGTGTTTGTGTTAGTTTTGAGTGCAAGGAGCAGTTCTGGGAACGAGAAAGGTTTATGTAGTTCATGAGGACTGTCTGATATTTCGGGTAGTTGGTATTGCTCGGGTACTATTTCAGGAGTCAAGGAGTTGAGGAATTCTGGGATCCACTCACCAGTAGTCGATTTCACCTTGCGATAGCCATGACTTAGGGCCTTCACTCCACCCCATATCTCCTTTATTGACGTGTTTCTATTAAAAGATGAGCAGAATTCTACCCATTTTTCCTTCTTTTTAGCTCTGTATGTTTTTCGACATTGTGCAGTTGCCTTTTTGCAATTGATGAAATTCGGCCAAGTAGGCGATTTTTTATAATTCTTAAAAGCTACTATATTATTTTCCTTCAGCCTGTCACACTCCTTATCCCACCAAGGTTTCGGAGGATATCGCGGTTTATGTCCTAGATACGGTTTAATTTGTGGAATAGCCTGATGTGATGCTGTATTTATGATACTTATGAATTTGTTGTAACTGGCTACAGCATCCTCCTCTATATCAAATTCCGCCAACAACCTTTCCGTTAACAATACATAACTATCCCAATCGGCCATCTTTATATTCCATTTAGTATTAGAGACAGGGCTACTATTAGTGTTATTATTGTTACTATTGCTATTATTGTAATTATTATTTTTGTTGATGTTGTTGTTAATATTTATTAGTATTCCCAAATGATCGGATCCAAATGGTTCGTCAATGACTGACCACTCCGATCTAGTAACCAGTGAAGGTGAGCAAATGGTAAGATCAATTGCGGAAGGCTGTCTGTCTGGTCTGTGTAAAAGAGTAGGTGAACCGTCATTAATAATACATAGGTTTTCAGAATTAATTGCATCCAATAGTTCATTACCTTCATAGTCGCTGAATGCACAACCATAACTGGAATGATGAGCATTCATATCACCACATATCATAATGGGGTGCTGTACAGATTTGAAGAGCGATATCCAGGCATCAGATTTAATTTTATGTTTAGGGGAACAATATAATGATAAAATACTAAATTCTAGTTGAGTTGATTTAATAGTTACCGCGCTAGATTGAATTTTATTATTATTAAATGTTTGTTGAGTGTTTATAATTTTGTAGTTGTGGTAGTTTTTTAGAATTATACATGTGCCACCAAACCTATCATTCCTATCGGCCCTAATGATATCGTAACCAGATATACTAAAATTTTTATTCTTTTTTAGCCAAGTTTCGGGTACAGTGGCGACGTCTATTTTGTTTATCTTTAAATAAGATTCCAAATGATTTTTATTAATTTGAATAATTCAGTAAAATTTTAAGCATTTTTTTTTTTTTTTAACATCTCAACTTTTCTATTTTAAAAGACTAAATAAACTTATAATTAAACATAATAGACATACATAAACATACGGGGTGTGGAATCATTTATATGAAACCAAGAGTTATAATATGGAAGGAATGAATTATGTACCTTTACTGCTGTTAGATTGTAATAAAGAGGGGTTTTGTTGATTTGGTATAATATTTGATGCAGTGTTAGTATTCGGGATAGAGATAGCTCTATTACTTTTGGTATTAGTTAATTTACAGTTTGTTTCTATATGATTTGTATATCTACGTAATACATCTTCCAATGTAAGACCTAAATTTTTAAATATCAGATCATCATTGGAATGAATTTCAGTATTAATTTTGCTCAATAATTGTGAAAGATAATTTAAATATTTTTCGTAAGAGTTATTAGTATTATTTTTGTTAGGGATAGAATAGTTTGTATTATCTTTACTAGATATGTTTACTACAGAATTATTACTATTTTGTAGCATTGGTTGTTTTGGTGTAAAGTTCGTTGTGTCTTTATTAGAAATATGTGATTTGGAATCATGACTGTTTGTTTTACTACTTCCGCTACTTGTTGAAATATTTTTTGAATTTACTGAGGTAGTTTTTTGTTCATTTTGTTCTTTTATTTTAGTTTTGGTTTTCACTTTATTTATTTTAGGTTTATTAAATGAAACGGGAATGGTTTCTTGTAATTCAGGAAAATTTTCCAGATTCGATAAAATTTCAAATCGATTTTTAGATATTTCCGAATAACTTCGTTTATTGATATTGCTTTTTGTGCTCTCAACCTGAGTTACCCTAACAGGGCAATTTTTAAAAGAGGAGCGGTGTTCTCCATTACAATGAACACATATGGGCATAGTGGCCTCTAGAACTGGACATTCAGATATTAAATGATTTTCAGCACAATGGTCACATCGTGGTTTGCCTCGACATTGTTCTTCTGAGTGTCTGAATCTAAGGCAGTTACGACATTGACGCAGAGGTGGTACATAGGTATCAACACGACATCTTGCTCCATAAATCGAAACATATTCAGGCAAAGTTTGGCCGTCAAATGCCACTACACAAATTGGCATTTTTTCAGTTATAATTCTATCACCGTGATATACTCTTTTGGTCAACCGCCTTACGCTAATTGGTTTCACCGTCGAGATTATTTCCCCTAAAATTTCGCCTTCTTCAAGTTCGGTATCAACATCCCTAATGACTCCAGTAGAATTTACTTTGAAATTAGGAATATACGCATAAATGCCCTTGTGTTTTAGTATGTCTAATGATAGTATATCATTAGCATCTTGTGCGTTCTTTGTGGTAACTTTAATACGATTTTTCCCTGTGACTGAAATATCTATAATTTCATCTCTAAATTTATTTGTTGATTGAATTAACCATTTTCCAAAAGACATTCTGTGTAACTTACCCAGATTGCCATTTTTTCCTTCTATGTTTACAGTATACGGGCCCTTATCAGTTGACCTATACCTATTTTTCATGGTGGAGTTAAGATAATCATTTTTTAATGTGATCTGGTTAGTATTATTGCTCGTTATATTTTCTTTAATGTGAACTTTTCCTTTAGAACTGTTCACATCTTCTGCTGATCTCTTAATAGACCGTTTTAATTCAGTACCATTACTGTTAGAATTATTGTTAGTAACTATTTCCATAGGTTGTTGGTTAGTAACCTCAGTTACCACCTGTACACCAGAGTTAGTATTGTTAGTTACATTTATATTCTGATCTGACTTATCTGTGACTGCTTGTTGTGAATCAGGTGGCCCTGGGCCACTACTTGTTTCAGACATATTTTTACTATTTATATAAAATAGCCCACTTGCCTCACCAAATAATAGTTAAACAAACTGAGTAAAAATTTCTCAAATCAAAGTAAGATAAAAATTTAAGAAAAAATAAAATAAAATTTAACACTTTCTTATTATTACACAAAGGAATTGAAATAAACTGAAAATAAACTTTAATTTAAAACCGATTTATAAGTTTTAGTTAAATAAATGCAGTAGTGCGCACTATGTTTGTTAGAGATGTTAACCGTACAGAGGTCGAACTACTACTCTTTGTTTTACTTATACCTCAATTAGTTTGCTATATAATGTTTTTTAATGTTGTGTTTTAGATATGTCAATTTTTACTTGTTTTATTGTCACATAATCACCATTAGTTTACTATATAACTGTTTTAACATTCTTATGTCTTAAGATGTTGTTTAATATAACTTATATTTATTTTTCACCTTATTCTCACATAATTAGTTTTTGCTATATATCATGTTGTTAAATAACACCCAAATAAATTATTAAAGAAATGTTACTTATTTATTTTTTGTTCCCCCACCCACTGCTAATAACGTTTATTGTGTAGATATATCAATTGTCTATCAATTATTAAAAGATATGTTAAATGCCCTATAATCACCTAATGTGAAATAAATGTTAAACTACCTTGTATTATTTTCCTGGGCCACATACTTATATATGATAATTTTACTGCTATGAACTAAGTGACCGCTTTGGTCTAGTGGGTTGCATTGCCGCCTTCTAACCCAACAATTAAGGTTCGATTCCAGGTAAAACAACTTTTTTTATTTCATTTTATTTAATTATTTATAATTTATTTATATTTATAATTTAATTATTTATAATTTATTTATATTTATAATTTAATATATAATTTATTTGTAATTTAATCATCTTCGAATTGAATGATAATTGTTGTGGTGGTTGGTTCCGCAGAGCTGGAAAGCATCAGAGACATTTTCCGGGGTAGCCTGCTTCATTTTGTGGTCATCGACCGGTTTTGGGCGTTCGCCCATCTTCAGGATGCGTTTTTCAGACAGTGTGACAACACAGACTTGCACAGAGCAGCTTAGTTTCACACTAACTGAGACGTATTAAAATAGGTTTTAATGACCAATATATATATATATATATTGGTCATTAAAACATATAAAACGAGATAACTCGTCTTTTGAAAAAAAAAAGGAATACACCTGCTTTGAGGAGGTGTATTGCATTGACACTGATGGCAGTGTACGCAGATATTGTGGCATTCCCCAGCAAAGGAAATATAGCGCTTGATCTAGATCCCACTGTGCATTTTGAAAACAACGACCAGGACCAAGCGATCAAAGTTGATAAAGAAAAGATAATGATTTATGAGAAGTGTATTCCCTATCTCAAAGAGAAATCCGGAAAAAGAGAGTTTCATGAGATGAGTCTCTGTTTTGGTGAAAGAGGTGTGATCCCAAGTTCAGCTATATGATTTCCTAACGGAGTTGGGGATTAACTGCAAGGATCTGGAGATTCTGGTCGAGACTCTTGGACTCCCTCGGAATCCTGCACTCCACCTGTATTCTCAAGTTCATTATTATGGTTTTGTGTTGTGGAGTTGCCGCTGCACATTATTTTTCTTTCTTTTCTCTATATATTAGCACTTGTGATTTATTTGGTCGATTTATCTATTTATCGTTGCTACTGTATCCATTACCTTTAATCATGTGATCATTTTATTATTCGCTTCTACATTTTTGATCTATTTCCTATATCGACGAAGACTTTAATGTTCTAGTTCATGTTGACCATTAATTTGTTTTTATTTATTATACTGTCATCACTGACCAATACGCTGTGTCTCTAGCAACCTGATGTAATTTGGCAGCATCTTCTTGATTTTGTATTACATAAATAAAGTTGTTTCTCTCTCTATTAATGTAAAGCTGTAGAAGCGGCGAAGAGTGGATAAAACTTCTCTAGAACAACGGAAGTCTGCTGATAGATCATTGTTTGATTCCTACTGCGCACCAGAATATTCTGTACTGACACAGCTTCCCCATTTAAGGTCATGGACATTCATCCCATAAACTATAACTGGTTGCCTTTTGATACTGAATATACAATTCTCCGCTTTTTCTCTACAGTCAAACCGGTCATCTCAATGGTATACACAGCGGCATACTCATCTATTAAAAGAAGAGCTCGCCACTTATCAAAATGACCAAATGAGATACTCATTCCAAAAAGAGGGATTTGAACTCGATGCTTCTCCAGCATTAGAGAACCTGATGCTTGATGTTTAGAAATTAGACCAGTCCCCCTCAGCCTTTTTTACTCGTGAATGAGCTTGAAAGAAAGCAGATAAGGAGAGCATGGCATGAGCATGAAACGGCCGTCTCTAGTTCGTAATCTCGATACACCTCGCATTTTTCGTCCGACTGCGGTTCCACTTACTCACTGTACACTGTAGGACGTTATGATAATTTTATATCTGATTATATCTGAGATTCTTTTCTTTCTTCTTCTTTGCTTTACTTGCAAAAAAATGCAGGTCTTCCTCTTTGCCTTGACCTATCCACAGTCTTATCTACTTCAGGGTCTCTCCCGCTAAAATACCTCTCATATGTTAGCCGTGTAATCCGATTATCTTTCATCCGAGTGTCCTAGATAACGCAATCTAGCAGTTTCTACGACTGACATCGGATTTTCTTATGCAGTAACTTAGTTTTCTTTTTCGTTATCTGTACACGCCTTTCTCCAAAATCGGGCCGAGGATAGCAAGCATAAACTTCCACTTTCAGCAATTGAAACGAAGCTCTTCTTTATCTATATAAGGCAATTTTAGTTTTAGTTTTTTTAGGAATAGGCAAGATAATTTTTTTTTATTTTAAAAATGGACATTAATCGATTAATTATTGTGAATCGCGAAGAATCGTTTATATCTCTGAAGCGCGGGGAGGGATTAGCTCAGTGGAAGCGCGCTGGACTAGACACGAGGTCCCGGGTTCGAATCCAGCATGCTGCCCTTAGATTTTCTCTTCCTAGGGAGCCTCTACAACTCACTGTCCGGTGATGGGCAGTGTTGTCTGCAGCTAGAGAACACTGCTTGGAGGCCGGCAGTCCACTGAGAAGGCTCCGGGGGACACAATAGATCTTTCAAGTCGCAGTGCAATAATCCTCTATAATAATCTAATCTACATCCCTGAAGCGCGCACTCCGAGATCATCGGCAATTTACCGTCTCTGCGCCACTACTAACCAAGAGTCCTCTTACTTAAAGCTATTTTTATAAATTAACATTACATTTTTATCATCCGTCGTAGCATGTATGTATTCTTGTATTTCTGACCGGTTTCGGATTTTCATCTATCGTCAGAGCAAATTTATCAAGTTCGTGCAGAGAGTTCACTTCAACGCACGATGAAAATCCGAAACCGGCGAGGAATACAAGAAATATGCATACTACGACGGGATGAAATACCAGATGTTATCCAGCATTGCAGACCCATCCACATATTCAATTACATTTTTACTTTAAAACTTAAAAGAAGGGAAAAACTTGTAATCTTAAACCTGTAGATTTTAAGTGTCACAGACAAGTAAAATTGTCTCAATAAGAGTATGATTTCCAATATGTCATACTTTATTGAATATGTACATACTACACATATATTTCGACTGCTTAGGATCAAACCGACGGAACTACAAAATTGCTGCTTTGAGTTATTACTATTTTAAGATTTTTGCTAACAATAAAAATGCATTCCCGGTGTTATGAATTGGAAGAACTTGTTATAGGACACAAGTAGAGACATTTACGTTTGTTTGGTCCGAAGAAAGTTATGACTTTTCTTAGGACTGTAGTCGTAATAACCTGAAAACGACAAAAGTGTAGTTATGTCTGTCTGATCCTAAACAGTCGATTTATTTATATTTATATTTACCTTTATAAATTTACTTTATTATTTGAATGTTTGAATGAATTTGGAAGAGCTTTATCAGAGTGACTCGACAGAATTTTTTGATGCTTCACATACAAAATTTCAGTCTTCTTAAGAATGAGATTAGGATTAGTAAAAATTTACAATATATAAACAATTATTTTTAAAATATATTGAGATCCCTTGGAGGTTGAGGCATAAAATAATTTGATGTTAAACAGTGCTCTTGGATAGGGACAAAAATTGCCCTCTAAAGCATTTATAGTAACGTTTTTTTTTATCTATAAAAGAAAGTACAGTTAACATGCCTAAAATGTCAATCTTCGAAACTGAGTTAACAGACGTATGTATTTCTTAAGGTCATCTGAGTACAGAAAATTTATTTTGGCGAAAGCCTAAATGGTTGTGCGTGCTTGTGCGTTTGTGTGAAATCTCAAAATCGAAAATTGCAAGAAGCTCAAATTGTATATACTATTAGATATCCTGACAAAATGCAACTTCACTAAATCGTTTTTCAGAATTCCACATTTTAATAAAAACCAGTCTACGAGTTTCTGTAAATTTGATAAATCTGCCACTTATAAGTAAAACTTTTCCATAAACACTGATTTTAAGAGGAGGTCAAGAGAATCGATATTTTGGCTTCTCTCTAAAGCACTATTAAAAAATACTGTACTGTCTTAACATATTTACGATACCAAGGAGAATTAAATTTATTGTAATTATAATACCAAGTATGAAGAAAATTTATCATTTAGATTTGAAAATCATCTATAAGAGAAAGGAAGTATTTGCTTTTTTCCCTTTTTTGTTTGAAAGGAAATTTGCAGTCAATGAGTAACTTACCTCTAAAACAATATCCAACGGCGGTGTTACTTTGGCAGTGACCGGCAATGAAAGTGAATCAACTATTATAAACCGAATGAAATCCATCACAAATTTGTGAGCAGGATGTCCAACAGCGGATGCCTCTTGAATTGGGTGATTACCTTCTAATACATCTTTTGGATTTTCACCAGAATGAAACACCTAGAGCAAAGTACTAAATTTACAAAACTAGTAAACTTAAATCAACATATAAATTATGGTTAATATACATATATTAACTATCCAATCATTACAAATTAATTTCCAAGGTTGTCCTGATTTAAGTGACTGGTAAGGAAGACCATGAAGTAGAAACAAGTAAACATTCCTTTTTATAAAGTATTTGCCGATGGATATCTTATTTCCATGAAAATGAAAATAGGAATTTAAAAATAAATAAATACATAGAATAAAAAACAAATAAGTGTGTTATGAAAAATGTGGCACTGGAATCCAAAATAATAATATTATTTTGATAAACACAATTTGGGAAATAATTTTTATTAACATGGCTTTCTTTCTTTACATCTGTACACCAGATATTTCAATAAGAAATTGTAAAGTTTAAACAAAATTAAAGTTACAATTGTTCCTAATTGATAAAAAACACGTTTTGCTATTATGTACTAAAAATATATATTTTAACAGTTATATATTGTACCCTTTTTTTCCTTTCTCACTCTATCTTCATCAAGATAAAGACTTTATCAAGACCGGCACATCATTCTAACATCAGGGAATCGATTTAGAGTTGCCAATTTCCTTCTATTACATTAATAATTTCTTTAATGACTGCTAAACATCAAGGTGGTCGCAAATGTTCCTAAGCGAATCACCCACCTTCTCATTCTCAAGGGACAATCAAGAAAATTGGAGGCAATTTAATATTTTAAACTTCCCTGAAGTAGATAATATTAATTGGTATTTCTTGAGAAGTGAATTTTTTGAAATAATAAATTTTATTTTTAATCATTACATTTCTTACGTATATCCATTTAAGACACTGCAACAAAAAATAGACAGTTTTTTTGCAAATCAGGAAAACATTTGCGTTCAATGCAAAACCCCTATTTCAATTATTCGGGACTTCTTGAGATATCTAATATACATCAACTCGCCTATATGTTTAACCAAATGCTTTAATCCAAATGAATGTTTCGAATAAGAATGTCAGTTAATGATGTTGTAAGCGCTGTTTGTAAATATATAGGTTTATCTGGTATTTTATCCGTCTTAGCATGCATATTCCTTTTATTGCTGACCGGTTTTTGGATTTTCATCCATCGTCAGAGCAAATTCACTAAGTTCGAGTAGAGAGTTCACTTCAACGCAATGTTTTTCATTTACATTTCATTAATGTACTTTAAACATAAATCAATTTCATTTAAAAATAAGCATGATAAATTAAAACGAATAAATTTTTTGATTTTGTCTATTATTTATTTTAATACCTTCTCTAATTTGCCGTTTGCTTCCAACCTTCTTAGGCATCAATTTACATACATATTTTCTTGCTTGGATTTTTTCACAGTATTTATTATAAGTATATATTTTTACAAGTTTTTGACTATCCTCAAACTTTGCGTGCCTTTTTTCGAACATTATCGGTTCTTATTAGTATGGTACACTCCTGAAATTTCTTATCCTCTCACCCTAATAGAAATGATTTCATGAAACACTGAGCTATTTAGCACCACTATTAAAATTTAGTTATAAAGTATCCTTCAAAACATGCTGTTTATTATACACTATTTTCTAATGTCTAATCATAACTTATAATAATTCCATTTTGTCATTAAACACACACACGTAGTAACATAACCTTATAACCTCGCGCACATACATACAATCAACAAACCAACAAGTTTGAGTGTAACAGAAACATTGCGTTAAAGTGAACTCTTTGCACGAACTTGGTGAATTTGCTCTAACGGTGGATGAAAATCCGAAACCGGTCAGAAATAAAAGGAATATGCATGCTACGACGGATAAAATATATGATGTTACCCAGCACTGCGGACCCAACCACATATTCAATATATACGTTTATTTATATTATAAATGACTTACCTCATCTGCTGGAGTAGGAGGTTCACTTGTCGCAGGAAATAAAGTATTAGCTAAAGCTGTCAACACTTCTTGTCCCATGAATATTGGCATCAAATGTGGATTGCTATGATAAACCAGGAACAAAAATTGGATTATATTCACTGCGTAGTGCACCCTATCGCATTCTATGTCAGACGTCGCTCTACAAATAACAAAAATAAACAACTTCAAAGTATTCAACCTTACATTTTGTATTTTACTCTAAGGTTTGTCAATTTATTTCTGTTGAAGTGACTTGATTATTAGTTGAATGAATATCAATCGTCAGGTAATTATTGATTAATTAGAGCAAGTCAACAATTTGTACAAATAAATCCATGGGCCAACAGCTCTGCCGAGTATCTCAAAATGAAAAAAAGTTATATTTGGCAGAATTCCAAGAAGTAGTTCACTTTAAGTTGATTACTGCTATTGAATCTATGATCTTCAGTAGCTTTATTCAACCAACTCGAGAGTGAGCGTTCAGTTTCAGTTAAACGCTCTAGAGAAAAAGACAATCTCGATGAATCATATTAGATACCACCTAATAAGAACAAAAATTCTACTTATAACTTCTGGCTCATCACACTTTTCATTAAATTTTTAATTCTAAACTGAGAATTAAGTACCTGGCCAAGATCCAATTAATCCCACTAAAACTTTCATAAAGTTCGAGAATTTTCGAGTAAAGTTGTGGTCATAAATAGGTTGTTTGCTTATTTTAGCATATATATCATATCAGAAAGTAGACTAACACCATTCAAATCATGACACAATTGTACGTTGACAACCAGAAGATGAACGATTTCTCGCTCGATGATAACAAAAAGGGACATTCTATTTACAGAAAAAAATCTCCGCTGTTTTTCAAGGACATAGAGCTGTTCTTCGCTTTTGTCAGCGATGAATACAACTCTGTAAATAAGTTCTTCAAATATCGCACCTCTTAAACTTTTTATTAATAATTTTTTTTCTTTTAGTAGAGGAAGTGAAATGCATTTTCGTCAAACTACGGTCTGGGGACTTCCATAAGGAGTACCTATTAAAACACCCCATCCTCCACAGTCTTCGGAACATTAGTTTGGGACCGAAGATCACATTACATCAGGCTAGGACCTATGGACATTCTCCTTATCTTATTCTTCTTTATGACGTCGCTCAAGCTCACTCTACTCAGCCCGCAGAATTTCCTGGGTGTTACCAGGTTTCTTCCGGCATATTTAGAGGGAACCACTTTATTTTGGTCAGGAGGGTCTGTACGGGATTGCATCGCACACAATTGTGTGAATGTGAATAGATAGCTAGGAGTAGGTTATGATTTGCCCATAATGTGTTTTAAAAAACAATAGTAGTATTTACTAACAATATCATCATCATAACAAGAATAAAAATAAAATTAATGTTATAAACTTACATTTTCTGATGGCTATATAATAAAACTCTTACTGTAGTAAGCATGAGCGTAACAGCTTCTGGTACCAACGTGATTTTTGACATAACAGTAGACATAGGCTGGTTGGCAGCTACACCGAAAAGTAAACTCCACGCATTAAGTAAATCCAGCTGCCAAATAAAAGTAGAAAACTGGTTGATTCAAATACAGCATAAATCAATAAAAATTTGTTTAGGGGTGATAACTTTCGCAATACCCGGAAATACTGGAAGATTTATTTTTATGCAAATTAGTTACCATTAAATATTCTATGCCCCAGAAATAAAATATTGCATAAATTTACTTATGTATTTTTTTTTTAAGATAAAACGAATAAAATCAATTTTGTATGGTTAATTTAGGCTTAGAAAATACAAAAAACTGAAGCTAAGTTTATATAAACATGGAGGAGAGCCTTGGTCTTTTATGGGCTGTTTCGCCAATTTTTTTTTTTTTTTTATATGAACAGTAATAATATTATTTTTATTTTTTGATGGATATTGCAGACTAGCTGAATTAATATTGTTTTAGGATATTGATGAAAATATGTAAGCCCTTGATTTTACAAATTTATTTTTCTCCAGTCGTTTTTTTCTTAATTTTGATTTTGTTTTTTGAATCAGCACGACTTGCACTTGATACAGAAAGGTCTCTCTCTGCAAAATGAAAAATACCAAATTAATTCCAATTAATTCCCTGATGACTACGATGTTCCCTAGACAAAAGGTAGAAGAAAAATAAAATATGTAAAATCAAGGACTAGGTATTTTCATCAATATCTCTAAAAGCAATAATAAAAATTATTTTGATAATAATAATAATCATTAAAGAAAATATAATACATACAATTGGTTAAATTTGGGCTTGTTAATAATCAACAATAACGATAGGTACATTCATTGATACCAATAATCTCATTCAACAAGACCCAATCAAGCTCGTTCCCGAGGCTCTGCTTATTTTTTTTTTTTTTTCCGGACAGTGTTCTCTCGCTACAGACAACACTGTCCATCACCGAACACTGAGCTGTAGAGGCTCATAGGAAGAAAAAAATCTAAGGGTAGCACTGGAATCGAACCCGGGACCTCCGCGTGGGAGTCCAACGCGCTAACCACTTAGCTAATTTCTCCCTTTCTGCATATGTAGATTTATAAAACACACTTTACGTTAAATTTAGAAAACAAGAGACTGCGCGTCAATTCAACTAATATAATTTCGTGATTATTTTACAATTCAATTTAATTGAAAAATAGTCTACTACTCACACTAATATATATTAAATGGAATAGACCCAATTTTTCTTGCCTTTTATTGTAATACCACATTAAAAACCTCAAATCAACCGAAAATAATATAAAATGCCTCAACCACATACATACTTTACACCCCACAAAAATATTTAAATAATACACTTTAAAATAATGTAAAATGGATGTTGAGGTTCGGTCACAAAAAAAACTCTTTTTTCAAATTTTCATGACGTTTCGGCAAATTTATTGCCTTCTTCAGGGTAAAAATGTTCTTTTTTTGAATTTCTTAAAAACTATAGTTTTAGTAAAAAATAGAATTTTTACTCTGAAGAAGGCAATAAATTTGTTGAAACGTCGGTGAAAATTTGAAAAAAAAACAGAAGTTTTTTGTGTCCGAACCTCAACATCCATTTTACAACAAATACAGCGGTCATAACGAACATCATAACATCTTTAAAATAATAATTAAACCACAATATAGGTATCAGACTTAAGAGGAAATTAAGACAATAGAATTTAAATATTCTGAATGGTCTATATAAAAATACAATTTAAAAAAAAATTAAAAAAATTTTCGACAAAATAATTTGCTAGATAAAGTAATAAAATTTATAACGCATTCGTAGGAACGAATAATTAATGACTATTTTCATAAAAATATTGAAAAGATATCATATATTAACCATTTTTCAACCATATGGTCACCTAATCAGATTGTAATTTACCTTCCTCATGAAAATGGCAGGATGTCTGCCGAAACGTCGAGGAAAATGAATGTACAAATCATAAAATACACCATTCGAAGGCTATAAAAAAAAAAAAAGTTATAAATAAATAACTTTAGGAAGAAAATTAGGTGGGTTACCTGAAATATTTACGCGGGTCGTAGTTTGCCAGTCACTGTCATAGGCTATAATACTTTCAGCCTTATACGAGGACTTAAGCCATTGATGATCTTTTTCCCAAACAGAACCCTTTATTAAGAAACTGCCTAATACATCTTCCTATAATGTTCAATACGTGTACAAACAGGAAAAATGCTGGCTAGTTCATTTGACCATCCCTATTTGCTGCACGAAGTGGAAGAGACTCGAACATTATCATTGAGGTTATGAGCAAAATGGATCACAC
Source organism: Triatoma infestans (assembly GCA_011037195.1). Lineage (NCBI taxonomy): Eukaryota > Metazoa > Arthropoda > Insecta > Hemiptera > Reduviidae > Triatoma > Triatoma infestans. The sequence goes on along the minus strand of JAAEAF010003456.1, from coordinate 6,702 downwards.
ACTCTATAAGAAGTCGTACTTTGTATCCTTGCACGATTAAAGCGCCAATCCGTTCATAATGGACACGGAGCTGTTTCCCATACATAACTGACTAAAACTGAAAAGTGTGTAATCATACAGATATATTGAAAATGTAACTTTTTTCGTCTTCCCTACATTCACTCAGTTTCGGTTTTCTGAACTTATAAACGGAATCAGAACTTTTCCGATTGAGAGCACCAACTCATGATTAGGTTCAGTGTAGTTATTGATTCGCAAAAAGCTACCGTTCTATTAGCAATGGAGGACATGATGCTGAGCTTCTAGAGATTAAATTTGATTCAGCAGCCTTCTACTGATCACCTATCTGGGGTTCACCTATATATTATGAATCGTTTAGAGGTAATCTCATACTTAGTAAGCAATTAAATTTCCATACATTAATAGGGTCAGCTCTAAAAACTGTCGCCTCCGTCGCCATTTACATCTATCGTCCACTCTCTTCTCTCCGACTGAGATTTGCAGTAGCCTTTAATCGATGGAGATTATCGTGAAATGAAGCGCAATAATTCGAGAACTTAGGCAACATATCGGATAATGTGCTCCTCTTTCGCTAAGACAATCCGCTCTAAAGAGATCTCCTCTATTTAAAAACTTTTTATAAATTAAAATGATTTTTATTCTAAAGTTGAAAATTAAATCAAGAACTAAATTAAAACTTTAAACTTTCGTAGGAAAATGGAGAATGCTGTGGATAATTATATTAGGACGGAGGTTCTGGAAAGGGTGCCATTGCACCACGTCAGCATGCATACCAGGCGGGAGATCAACAGATACCGCCTTGTACCAGCTAGAGGGAAGTTCGAGGAAATCCTTTGTGACATAATACTAAGAGGATTAAAAATTACTACTAAATGATGTGCATCAGTGAGGTTGAAGATCAATCCAACGAAAATCACTATCATACCCTTTACTAGAAAGAAAACACTTCCATACCTTAAAAAGATCCGACTAGGCGGAGCAGAACTAAATACCTAGGCACTCCTTTGAAAAAATATGTACAAAGATCTGGTTCTCAGGAGCGATCAGCTAGTGATTCAAATCCAGTCCTGCTTGTTGAATCTCAGAGAGAGACAGAAAACTGGGTAGATAGAGAAGACATGGAAGTGGGCAATAGACGATTGGTATCATTTCAATTACAAAACTCAAATATCTTGCAAAATCTGGAGGAGAATCTTTCTCATTTAGAGGAATTACAAAGGGACCAATTGAAACAAATAATTTTTGCAAATCAATATTTATTTTCGGACACCCCGTCTCGCACAGACAAGATTTCCCATGACATAGAAGTCACCGATTCAAAACCTATCAGGCAACATCCTTACAGAATAAATCCTATAAAACAACAAATTATGGATCATTGGATCCAGTATTTACTAACCAATGATCTCATAGAGCCCAGTAACAGCGAATGGAGTTCGCCATGTGTTCTTGTACCGAAGTCAAATAACACTTTTAGACTTTGTACGGATTACAGGAAATTGAATAGTGTTACCAAGTCAGACTCTTTTCCTATTCCAAGAATCTACGATTGCATTGACAAAATTGGTCAAGCCAAGTTTATGTCGAAATTTGACTTGCTAAAGGGATTCTGGCAAGTTCCTCTCACGGACAGAGCAAAGCAGCTCTCAGCCTTCGTTACTCCACAAGGATTTTTCCAATATAAAGTCATGCCTTTTGGTATGAAGAATAGTTCAGCCACCTTCCAACGCTTAGTCAACTTAGTAACTCACGGACTTGAGAATTGCGAGAGCTATATCGACGATGTTGTACTCCATCACATAACATTTGGGAAGACCACCTAAGAGGTATTAAGGAATTTTTTGCAAGAATTACAGACGCAAACCTCATAATTAATCTTGCTAAGAGTGAGTTCGGATGCGCTCGCATAACCTTTTTAGGCCACATCATTGGCCAAGGACAAGTTAAGCCAGTCGATGCCAAAATAGGCTCTATTTCGAACTTTCCTACTCCTAACAGCAAAAAGGACATAATGCGATTCTTGGGCATGGCCGGCTACTTCCAAAAATTTTGTGAGAATTTTTCTAATATTGCAGAACCTCTTACACACTTACTGAGAAAGGACTCGCCTTTCTTTTGGACTGAGAGTTGCCGAAAAGCTTTTGAAAAAATTAAAGCTATACTTTGTAATGTTCCGGTTTTAGCAGCACCAAAATTCGGCAAACCATTTAAACTAGCAGTGGATGCAAGTGATGTGGGAGCTGGTGCAGTGCTTCTGCAAGAGGACAACGACGGTGTAGATCATCCGGTTGCCTATTTTTCCAAAAAATTCAACAGGCACCAACAAAATTATTCAACAATTGAGAAGAAAGGTTTAGCTATCATTCTAGCCCAGCAACACTTTGAGGTTTATGTAAACTCATCCCGTGAACCTTTAGCAGTCTTTACAGACCACAATCCTCTGGTTTTCATTCAGAAAATGAAAAACAACAATCAGAGATTGTTGAGATGGTGCCTATTGCTGCAAGATTACAATTTAATTATTAAACATTAAAGGTAGAGAAAATGTCATTGCTGATACCCTTTCCAGAATTTAAATCTTATTACATTTTTATATAACATTTTATAATAAATTCTTTAATACTACAGTTTGTTTACGTTTTTGATCTCGTTCTTTTAGATTGAATTAGTTTGATCTAGTTTATATTTTTGGTATAGTTTATTTGATTTTTGAATATTATAAATTTTTTTTTCTGGTTAACTTTATTTATTTGTAAACTTTCTCACAGTTTTGTTAAAAAAAAAAAAAAAAATTCTTTTAAGGGGGGAAGTGTTAAGGAAAGGGAAGTATAAGGTTACTAGAAAAGGTTAGGCGGGAGCCTGGTGTTGAGAATAGAGTTAGAAGGTTGCAACCTCTTGTGTTAACTGTTTGTTATATCTGTTAATTCATATTGTTTGTATTTTATTATGTAAAATAAACAGTTTTGAGTTGTTTTAGATTATTAATTGTAACAGCATTCATTCACCTCTCGTACACTTTCATACACACAAACATACTACCACAATCATATTGTTTAGCCAGTTCTATTAATTCAGTTAACACATAAGCATTATTAGAAAATTGTTGTATATTGTACATGTTGGAGCAACACTGCCGGAAAGAGGTAACACGACTATAGCTTTACAGGTTGTTTTTTTAGACAAGTGTTATGTATTTTTATTGTTAATAAAAACAGTAACAGTTATATTATTATATGTTGTTTCTATCTTTATCACATTGAAGATATTTATTAAGCTTTGAAGATACAATAGTGGCGACGAGCGTAAATCGGAACAAAGAGTCTAAAATGACTGAAACTAAAACAGGAAATTTTCTGTTACCGGCTCCCCACAGTTCGAACATTCCCTAGAATCAGAATGGAGTTTATTCTTCAAAAGGATGAAAAACATATTTAAAGTATATAGCGTTACATCGGAAGAGGTAAAGAAATCATATTTACTTGCTTCACTAAGCGACAATACGGATAAATTGTTGATAGGACTATGCCTTCCAACAGATCCAGATGAATTACCATTTCATGATCTTACAAAGAAGCTTTCGGATCATTTAAGCCAGTGCGGTCTTTCTTTTCAGCCAGACAGGAGTTTTATTCTGCTAAACAGTACAATTCGGAAAGCATTTCCAAATGGGCGGCAAGGATCAGAAGACTAGCAGCACCTTGTAGTTTCGAAAATGAACTAGAAATAGTAATGAGGGACATTTTCATAATAGGTATGAATGATAAAAGTGCTCAAGATAGACTTTTTGAAGAAGACGCCTCTAAAGCAACAGTTACTTTTCCGAAAATAGTGGAAATTGCGCAGGCCAAAGAAGCAACCAAAAGAGAAAGCTATCCAGAAATTGTTCAAGTAAAACAAGAACCTACCTATTTTGCAACTAATAATCAAGATATGAAAAGGAGGGACTACAGGAAGCCGCAAAACAATTGCAGAGTTTGCGAGAGAAAAAACCACTCTACAGACGTACGTAAGTATTCAACATATTCCTGTAATATTTGCAAAGTTAGAGGTCATTTAGCCACTGTTTGCCCCCAAAAGAAGAAGATTACTGGGAATAGATTTTTAAATATTACTGAAGAAAACAATACATCTTCAGTAGATCTTATAGGCTCCTCAAATCAAATTTTAGAGGACGATAACTTTAACATTAGCATACCAACAGAAAAGGATTCACCCATATATGCTGAACTAACCATTTTTGGAAAGTATTTCTCTTCCAATTAGATACAGGGTGCTCTCAATCGGCCATATCTAAACAATTTTATAATAACATTTCCACAACATTCCTTTGTCAGAAAACGACATAATTATGAAAGATTATATAGGGCACAGTTTTAAGCCCTTGGGGAAAATTGTAATGCCCTGTTATTATAAGAATAATTCAGAAAATATAACCTTTTATGTTGTAAGTAAAGGCGGCTCACCTTTAGTTGGACGAGAAAGTTAAATATTCTCACGAATTGTGATCGAATTTTGTTCTGTGAGGACAAGTTAATCGTACCTTCACAAATATCGTCTGTCTGTCAAAGATATAAGGAAGTTTTCTTGCCTACACTGGGTACTTTTAATAAATATAAAATATCTATTCCGCTAAAATCAGGCGCTAAAGCTAAATATATGAAAGCCAGACCATTACCCCTAGCCTTGCGATCAAAAGTGAGAAATTGATAGGTTGGTTAAAATGGGAATGCTTATTAGTAATGATAAATCAGAGTGGGGAACACCCATTGTTCCCATTTTAAAGGCTGACAACACAGTAAGATTATGTGGAGATTTCAGACTTACTGTTAACCCAGCATTGGAGCCCCTGCGTTATCCATTACCGAGAATAGAAGATTTGTTCTCCAAAATGTATGGAGCGTCATTATTCACAAAACTTGATCTCCGTGAAGCTTTCCAGCAATTAGAACTCGATGAAAGCTCTCGAAACATACTGACAATAAATTACTACTTTCAAGGGTCAATATTCGTATACCCGTTTATGTTATGGTATTACATCAGCTCCTTCAATATTTCAGAAAGTACTCGAAAAACTCATGTTGGACATAGATAGTGTGCATATATTTTTAGATGACCTGCTAATTGCGGCTAAAAACTTGGAGGAACATAGTAATATATTAAGGGAAGTACTGTATCGTTTACAACATTCTGGTTTAAGACTTAAACTTTCAAAATGCAAATTTCTCCAGTCTTCTATCACATATTTAGGCTATCACATTAATGCATCAGGGGTGCGTCCCACGAACGAAAATGTAGAAGCAATTTTAAAAGCAATGCAACCAAAGGATATTAATGAATTAAGATCTTTTCTTGGAATGGCGACTTTTTATTTAAAATTCATCCCGAATGCAGCCCACATTTTGTCACCATTGTATAATTTAACAAAGAAAGACTGTCTGGAAATGGACTAATGAATGTACGAAGGCATTCAAGGACATAAAAAATAAATTGTCAGAAAAGCCACTTTTGACCCATTACATCCTTCACTGCCTCTAGTACTATCAGTAGATGCATCTTCAAAGGCCTTAGGGGCAATTTTAAGCCAGATGGCCCTTGCCATTATATACGGTATAACTAAATTCCACACTTACCTATATGGATCACATTTTCATTTGTATACCGGATTATAAGCCTCTTACTTATATTTTTGGCGAAAAAAAGGTATTCCTATCTATATTGCCAACCGCTTACAACGTTGGGCATATTTATTATCTGGATATGATTTTGATATCCATTTCATCAAGTCAGAAGGAAATGCGGCGGACTTCCTACTCCTAGATGTATAAAAGAAGAAAAGCTGAAAAACGAAGAATATATTAATTCTGTCAGTTATATCAATTATCTGCATGAGTCATCACCATTTATTATTGATTGGCAAGATATGAAGAGAGCTACTCATAATGACCCCAGTCTTTCTAAAGTCAAATCTTATATTTTTTACAATTCATGGCCAGACGATTCAGCAACTGATGTTAAAGTTAAACCATTCTTTGTCCGGAGAACAGAATTAACAATAGAACAAGGATGCATTATGTGGGGGTATAGGGTCATAATTCCTACCAAATTTCAAGAGAGGGTATTGAAGCTTTTACATTCTTCTCATCTGGGATCCACTAAAATGAAGGGTATAGCTCTCTTTGAAGGGTGGCCGAAATTAGATCAAGATATAGAAAATATCACAAATTCTTGTCTGGGAGTATTCAAGTGCGACCAAATCCTCCAAAAGCTATTTTACATCAATGGCCTTATCCTAAGTCCACCTGGATCCGCCTACATTTGGATTTCTTCGGTCCCATTAATAACTTTTATTACCTAGTTGTGCATGATGCAACATCAAAATGGCTCGAGTGTTTCCAAACATCAACAAAAACTAGCGTTATAATTTCTTATCTCTCAGACTTATTTACCCGTTTTGGCTTATGTAAGACCATTACTACAGATGGTGCCTCCTATTTCTGCAGTCAAGAATTTCACAACTTTCTCGAACATTTTAAAATTATACATCTCACTGGTTCGCCTTACCACCCAGAATCAAATGGTTCTGCAGAGAGCGGAGTGAAAATAATTAAAAACTTCTTGAAAAAAAGTGGCTTATATGGAGCAGATCATTGGACAATCAAGAAACGAATTCAAGCATTTCTC
>JAAEAF010003454.1:8347-24434 GCA_011037195.1 Triatoma infestans | reverse complement strand
TGTCTACGCGGCAGACACCCAAGGCGAGATGGTGAACGCTGAGGCGAAAATCAGAAGCGAGAAAAGATGGCGAACGGAAGAAAATTGAATTATAATAAGAAATAATAAACAAGGCGAGACTACCCTCTTGATGACTGCGAATGCCGACGCAAAGGCGATGAAGTGATAGGCGGAAGGGGGGATAGGAAGCTGTAACGTCTGTGTGTGTGTGTGTGTGTGTGTGTGGCGAAAGAAAGGATATCAGGTGAAAGGAAGGGAGTTAGAGTGCTCCATGGAAGCGGATGACGCTGTTGTTGAAGCGGCTGATTGTGTTAGAAGAGCCTAGGCGCGGAAGGTGAGTGATTCTCCAGATGATGGCGAGGAAAGACAGACTTGTGTCTCAAGAAGATAACGAATATTAATCCGAAGGCGAAAGGCGCGAATACGGCGAATAAATGTAAAGGCGAATTTTACACACACTACTAACTGCTTAGAAAGAAGCGGAAGATCAAGTTGCATAGGCGAGAGCTAAACAGAAAGTGAAGTGATATTATAGAAGGAGAACGGTTTAAGAGTGTGAGAAAAAATAATCGAAAAGCGGGAATCAGGAAAGATAAAAGGCGCCGCCAATCCCACCCCCAAGAGGAAGGTAAAAGGGCGGGAAGGCGTGGGAAATATGCGGGCGATGAAATAATTTTGAAATAGCGAGGCAAAGTTAATCCCTCAAAGGGATCGCGACCTAACATATATATATTTTTTATTTATTTATGTTAAAGAATTTACATGTTTAACACAAAATAAGTTATAAATATCGGGATATTTGAATTGGCGTTAATGCAGTAATGCTATGCTATTAATAAGAACACGTTATTTTACTTCTTTCTTGGTACAGCGAGCGTCAGGCCAACTTCATTTTCAATCTTCTTAGCCTTGAAATTATGGGAGGAAAAAATAGATATTAAGGTAATTAAGGTCTTATGAACTGTGAGGTTCGATAAGAAAATGGGGTATTTAAGATCTTTAGAAAAATCGTTGATTGAATGCATTATTTGTTATCCATATTCCAGATTAGCCATAACAATAGTTATAAAAGTCTTTTCAACTTTAAATGAAAATTGAAATAAATAATACTATTTCTCATTTTGAGCGTCTGTCGAAGATCATTGCTTGGAGTTAGTAGTATTGGGTTAACTTGTTTCTTTTCATTCTGGTCGGGATTCAATGTCATCCAGATATAGGATTAAGTAAAACATTTTTATCTATAGATGAAATAAGGATTTGGTTGATGAAGAAGTATATAAAGATTTTTCGGGCCAAGGCTGGATGGTATATATATTTTCGTTTGTTTGATATTAAGAACTTAGAGATATTTTCAGTGACAGCCTGCTCCTTTTTGTGGTCATCGACCGCTTTCGTGAGTTCGCCCATCATTAGGATGTTTTGTCAAAACAGTATGATAATATAGGCTTGCACAGAACAAATTTAGTTAATATACTGGTTCTTAAAGTGCTTTGTTAAAACCTAACTAGGTTAAGAGGGGGGGGTTCTCCGATACCAGGGTATTACCACTTGTTGTTCACTTTTAAAAGGCATATAAACATTGTTCCTTTTAAAAATGGAAACATCAACAAGTAGAGGCATGTAATTTAAATTAAGTTTTTTAAGGAAATTTACATTGATACTTAATTACCTATACTATCTTTTTATTCTATAATTGTTGTTTGAGTATACAAAACGAAAGACTACTGCAAGTCTATGTTATCACATGTTTTAACAAAACATCCTGATGATGAGTGAACGCCCGAAACCGGTCGATGACCAAAAAAAGAAGCATGCTATCATAGAAAATATCTCTGATACTCTCCAGCTATTCGGACTCAACCACAAATAAACAAGTTAGTTGGTTGAGCTGTATTTGAAGAGCTCTATTAGCATTTTTATTAAAACCCATCATCTCCCAAACAAATTTAAATTACCCACAAGAATAGATAACATCAATTTTCTCAGAAAAATGTTTCAAAATCGTTGGGGCTGTTTTTGAGAAAATCACAAAAAAAAAAATCTGGTGTGAAACACTCACACAACTTTCTCTTACTCCAATTTTCAAAATTCTAATTAACAAATTTTATAGTTTATGTACCTGATTTAATAAAATTCGTCGAAAACTGAAGGAACTGTTCAGTAAGAGCGCATATCCAGTTTACTAATTTTCTTGAAACTCGGAATTTTGGCCATCTATTTATTTCTAATTAAGTTTGTTTAGATGATAGAACTGTATAATCAACTATGATAGTACATTAGAGGAAAACATAACCCGACCCCTCCCCCAAAAGTGCCCTTAAATGAATTTTTCCAGAGAAATGTTTTAAATAAAAGTTTTAGATCTTTGTATGTGTAGTTTATATAGGAAGTTTCGAGAAAATCGTTGGAGCCATTTTTGAGGAAGTCGCAAAAAAGTGAAAAAATTATTTAGTAAAGTGGTAAACACACTTTCGGTCATCCGGTTTTTCAAATTCGGAATTTCAACAACATATTCAATTGTAATTAACATTATTTAGATCACAGAATTGTGTAATAAACTGAAATGGCACTTTAAATGAAAACCTAACCCTACGGCTCCCTCAAAAGTGCCCTTAAATGAATTTTCCCGGAAAATGTTTCAAATAAAAGTTGTAGCTCTTTGTATATGCAGTTGATATACCAAGTTTAAAGAAAATCGTCGGAGGCATTTTTGAGAAAATCGCAAAAAGTAAAAAAAAAAAAAACTAGTAAAGCGGTGCTTCCGTTGAGGAATTATGACAGATAACGTACCGTCACATCCCATGGTGATGCCTAAACGGAATATCAAGTTTCAACTTTCTACGATTTTTCGTTTTTGAGCTATGCTGTTCACATACGCACACACATACACACACACACACACACACACACACACACACACACACACAGACCTTTTCTAAAAACCACTTTTTTCGACTCAGGGAACCTCAAAACGGATATTTTCGGTGAAAACTCGATATCGAAAATTTGACACGATTACAATACTTCCTCTTACTAGGAGTAAGAAAAAGTAAAAATAATTATAGTAATGCTGAGGCCAACTAAGCGTAAAGTAAAATTTTCAAGGTCCAGGAAAGTATATATATCAGGCAGAATTAAAATAATTAGAGCAAGGAAAAGTCATATGAATGTATCTACTTTTATGATGAACCTGTATTGTTGTAATTGACCAGGTTGTTTTCTTGTTTCGTACTTGATGAAAGTTCTCTGTTGAGATGTATGCAATAAAAGTAATGTGATGCAATAGATTAAAGCTAAGATCTGTAATTTTGCAATTAAAAGCGTCCACAATGCAGAAAAAGATTACCCTGCTTTAGGGTAATTTTGGAATCTATTTGCCAAAAAGGTCCGTGACTAGAATGATCAAAAGTATTAAGAAAATGGAAAGAGAGAGAAGAGAAGATTCTGACCAAAGTACGAAGGTCATTCATTATTAAGAGTGGCTTCATTAAATTGGCTTACAAAATTTATTAAGTGGTTCTATATATAGACTTTTGTTTAAGTAAATTATGCAAATGGGAGTGAAACTGGAGTAGCATAAACATAAATTACTTGAACTGGCAAATTGAGCCCAGTAATTTGCAAGTAAATATATTTTACTAACTAAAATTCAGTTTTATGATGGACAAAGGAGTTTTGTATTTTGGTTTTTATAAGCTATTAATACTGTCTAAAGTATCCTAGGATATTATAACGAGTTGTAAATTAAAAAGAACGTTTAATTTTAAGGGTTGTAACACGGTATGGTCAACACAATTATTTTCAACTCAAACTTGAACCGCTTCAACCTTCCAACAAGCTCAATATGCCCTAAGTAGATAAATCTAACTTTGCCAGCTAAGTAAAATTAAGTAAACATCTCTTTTGTAAACTTCAAACATTATTAATAAGTCCTTAATGAGTTAAAAAAAGAAAGACTGAACTTCAGACTAAATAATGTTTTAGACAAAAATTATCATCTTTAAATTATAATAAATTCTTCTTTTTAGAAATAAATATTGGTTGTGAATTTTCTCCACAACAGCGCTAACAACTCCATGTATATCACACCATTCCATTACTCAATAAATGCCATGTACTGTGCATCTACTTTAAACGAAACAAATCATGTTATGTTTAAACGTGAATCATTAAAACATTAAATCATGTTATGTTCAAATTTGATTTTTTGTTTTGATTTATTAGCCGCCCCCCCCCCATACCAGATTGAAAAGGATTGAAACTAATAGACGATTTCTTATTCTTTCAAGACTTTTAGACAAACGATCCAATCTTATTTTAAAAAATAAGCTTACACTATACAAAACATTACTACGACCAATATGGACTTACGGACTAGAGGTATGGAGCTCCACTAAGCATTCCAACGTTTACCGTATCCGATCCTTACAGTCCCAAAATCCTACGAAAAATTACCAATACTCCTTATTATGTCTCCAATAAAACGTTACATAATGACCGATCCATTCCATTTCTAAACCTGGTTAGGAACTGGTGTAGGGAGGAGGACTTGTCCATAAACCCCCACAAAGCCATAATAGTTCCTTTCACGTTGCGCCACAAGTTGGAAGGCCTTAGGCCTCCATTACTTGGGCACACTCCGATTCCATTTGCGACGGAGGCGAAGTACCTTGGCGTTACTTTCGACCGAAGACTCACTTGGAATCAACACATTGACAAAATTTATCACAGAGCCGATGCGTCATTTAATTGATGCAGACGGCTTTGTGGGAGAAACTGGGGCTTGCGCCCAAGTTTGTCACTATGGATCTACACCAGGATCATCAGACCCATGGTTACATATGGGTCGGTAGTTTGGTGGACCAAAACGTTGCAGAAGGGGGCAGTGGAAAGGCTCGGTGGGATCCAAAGGCGAGCATGCCTTGGTTCCACGGGGGCCATGAAGACCACCCCGACTGCGGCGTTGGAAGTCCTCCTCAATCTGCCACCATTACACATTCTCGTTCTAGGCGAAGCCAGAATGGGAATACATAGGCTCCTGCAGGGGCCGCCTCCCATCACCTCTAGGCATGATCGTAATAACCAGAGGTTGATTGAGGAAATCAAGGCGGACTATCTTCTGGGGATGCCAACGGATAGGATGGTTCCTAAGTATTTCTTTGAAAGGAACTTCCATATTGTCATACCGAGCAGAGGCGAATGGGGCTGCGACCCACCCCTGTTCGGTAACTCGATCTGGTATACAGATGGATCCAAAACTCCGACTGGGGTCGGAGCTGGGGTCTACGGGGGCAGGCCTAAAGTTAAAATTAAGGCCAGCCTAGGGAAGTACGCCACGGTCTTTCAGGCTGAAGTCGTGGCGTTACAACTCTGCGCTAGGGAGATTATAAGGCAAAGGATAGTGGGTAGAAGAGTGGCCATATACTCCGACAGTCAGGCAGCCCTGAAGGCACTTTCCTCACACCAAATAGTCTCAAGACTGGTGTGGGACTGCCTGCTTGCCCTCACCGAGGTGGGTACTCGGAATAAACTGACACTCGCCTGGGTGCCGGGACATGCGGGGTTCCTGGGCAATGAGAGGGCGGATGCCCTAGCGAGGGAGGGCTCGCAGGATACCTTTATAGGCCCCGAACCCTTCTGCGGCTTGTCCAGGAGCCTCATCCAAACTTCTATCAAGGGGTGGATAGAAGATCAGCGTCTGCGTTGGTGGGAGGGAACACCAGGACAGAGGCAGGCAAAGCTCTTCATTAAAAGACATTTGCCTAAATTCACCAAAGACCTACTAAGCCAAACCCGAAGGGATATAAGGTTAATTGTGGGTCTACTAACAGGGCATTGTAGGCTGAATAGACACATGCACCACCTACAACTTGCGGATAGTGCGGTATGCCGATTCTGCAAGGTAGAGGAGGAGACCCCGGCGCACATCTTTGTGAGTGCGCCGGCCTGGCGAGGATTAGGTTTCTTCAATTGGGGACGGGCAATCCCGAAGCTTAAGCTTCATGACGGAGCCGCTCTCAGCTTTGCTAGGATTGATTAGGAGGGCAAGGCTGGGGGCTGTTCTGTAATTTAAGGGGATCCACAATAGACCTCAATTTGTGGGTCGCAGTGGAATGTGGCTCACCCCCCCCCCGATTCTATTCTATTCTATTCTATCCATTCCATTTGTGTCCGAACTAATTAAATGCCGTTATCAAAGATTCCATAACTCCCTGTCCAATCATCGTAATCCTTTGGTTCAACAACTTGCTAATCAAACCTTACCCGATAATCCATCCCGGCGCCTGAAGCGCCAGGGCCCCGTGGCCTTTTAAATTAACTCAACACCTTGAAGTAATACCACTGGGTATTTTCTTCTCATGTAAATCATGTCATGTAAACATTCATCACATTTGCTTGTTGTATCTATTGTACAGTTGCAAATAAATTATTGAAGGAGAAAAAAAAAAAAAATTTTATTAGCGACTCGGTCATTAAGTTTTCGGTCAAAGTTGATCAACCGAAAGTGCGACTTTACGGATTCTCCTTAATTATTTATTTTTTTGCGTTTTTGTGATTTTCTCGAAAACAACTCCAACGATTTTGAAATATTTTTCTGAAACCTATATACAACTGTATTGGGTATGATGAAGGAGAGAAAATGGTTTGGTTTGAATGAACAAATTAGAAGTGAAGTTGGAACACTGTATAATTTAAAAGCAACACTGACTGCCTGGATTTTACAGTAAAATACATAGAATGGTAGTGAGAGGTAAAGGTTGCTGACACGTAGTGACTGTTGAGTGAACCCTCTATATAATATCTGCCGTCGCTGTATTTATGCAGTTTCTTCCACTCTATTCCGAGAGAGTGGTCCTGTCATGTTTGTCTCTCTTTCTCTGCTATGGATACCTCTCTTTGGATCCTATTACACAACCAACAACTGTGGCTCTAACAGAAACATTTCGTTGAAGTGAACTCTCTGCACGAACTTGGTGAATATGCTCTGACGATGGATGAAAATCCGAAACCGGTCAGGTACAAAACTAATACGCCTGCTACTACGGATAAAATAACGGATATTAAACATTAAACTCTACATAAACTTTAATGTTTATCTGGTGACTGAATTTAATCATCTCAGATGGTCGGCTTTTATTAAATTTCTCTTACCGGTAGAGACAGCTTTTAGGTGAAAGATTAACTGTCGAAGTTGTAGTCTTATTCGCCAATATATTGCAGTGGATTTGCAACAGGGTGTAATACATAGTTGACGTACGCTTGAAGGCTCAGTGGTGGCTGGTAAAACACTTAGAGTCCAGTTTTTGTGGCGAATTTGTTTGCGATTCGTTCCATTACAACATGTGTGTGTGTGTGTGTGTGTGTGTGTGTGTGTGTGTGTGTGTGTGTGTGTGGATAAATATATATGCTTTAATGCACAAAATATATCAAACATGACAAATCATGTTATGTTCAATTTTGATTTTTTTGTTTAGATTTATTAGCGACCAGGGCATTAAGTTTTCGATCAACCGAAAATGCAACTTTACGGAATCTCTATTTATTTGCGTTTTTGTGATTTTCTCAAAAACAGCTCCAACGGTTTATTTTATTCCGAGAAAAACCGTTATATATTTTATAACGGTTCATATTTTTCTGAGAAAATTGATCTTAGCTGTTTCTGTGGGTACTTTAAAATTGTTTGGGAGATGATGGGTTTTAATAAAAAAAAAAAAAAAAAACCATCATCCTTCTAATGCTATCAGAGCTCTTCAATTGCAGCTCAACCAACTATATTGTTTATTTGTGGTCGGGTCCGAATAGCTGGAGAGCATCAGAGATATTTTCCACGATAGCCTGTTTCTTTTTCTGGTCAACGACCATCATCCGCGGATGTTTTGTCATAGATAGCGTGGGATTCGGTAACCCTCCCCAATATTGATAACAGTAACTGATAATAATAATAAAAGCTCAGATTCTCCGAAACCTCCCTAAATGTCTTCATAAAACAAGATATTAACTGAAACAAAAAAAATTCACTGAGGATGTGAATTCCAGTTTTCAACGGAACTTTAACATTGGATCCCCGCGGTAATATTAAACGTAACATTAAGTTTAAACTTTCTAACTTTCCTTTTTCTAACTTCCTGAGTAATTTTCTCCAAAAAATTATTTGAGTTATTTATTTGATTTCAAAAATTTGTTGCAGGATAGATGAATTTTTTATTTTTAATCATATTCCCCATAACTGAATTTTTTTAACAGATTTATAATATTGAATTTTAAATTTTTAGGTTATACACTACTCCTTTTTTTTTTTTTTGGGTGGGAGTGAATGTTAAATTAGGAAACTTATATAGATGGTAGTCACGGACTGTGGATTACAGCATTAATGTTTTGTTAAAAAGACTAAAGCGGGTCCTGTATAAGCTCTTTACCGTTTTCAAATCCCTCAGATTATATCTCCACCCTCATATTTATTTAAGCCTTATTATTAAGGGTTATTTTTTGGTTGAATTGTTTACATCTCATATTTAGTACTGATGTTTTTTCAACAGCTTGTATATATCTACTTTCAATTGTATTTTATATTTACTTTATACCCCCCTCCAAAAAAAAAAAAAAAAAAGCTATACATTTTTTTTGTGTCAGTGCAATAAATAAATTAAATTACTAACTTCAAATTGGCATGTAATGTTTGATGAAAGGCTTAGGTTGATTAGGAGACACTTTTGAGACAAAAATTTTTTTTTTATTCTTGCCATTTCTTGCTGAATAACATTCGTTTATCAATTAATTATTAATTCGTATATTATTCTTGCTCATAAATTAGCATTTTAAAAGTTTTATTACAACTAATTGTTTGAAAATCATATTACACTTTAAGTTGTTTGGAAAAGTAACACACAACTCAAAATATGACGCAGTAAGAAAAAGTAAGAAGTGCCCCCCCCCAAAAAAAACTGATCCGTGTTTTGTCACTCGTATTCTCATAACTGGCTTTTATTACCTCTGGTGAAACTCAGTGCTGACTGCCCAGAAATTATTACTTAATTTATTAATGATTAATAAATAAATAATTTCCTAATTAATATGATGATTAATTAATTATTTCTTATTTTACTTTTACGGCGTCTTTGCTGCTTCGAGGGTTACCGTTAGAAACAAGGATTGCCTGTCCTTGGTTATTTTTTGGATGCTTGTTTTTTTTTGTAGTTCAGGAGTGATTCCAAGCTGATGACCTGAGATTTGAGCTTGGGGTACCCTTCCTCTTGATGGATTATCTTTACAGATTATACAGCTCTATCTAGCCTTTCAATTACCCATCTTAGTTGATGGTTTCTTAAGAATTAGAAAAATGTCTCGGAGCTGAAGACTTTTTTAAACAAAATGTATGTTTATCAGGGTGTTTAGCAGAATGGAGGGGGGGAACACGTATAATAGGATTACGTGATGCAATAATTGACTTTGGAAATCAAGGAAGCAATTTTGATAAAGTTTAATAACTGGGAGGATATTATCCTAATCGTTCTTACGACCTAATTGTTGACATAGATAGGTGCATTTGTCATTCTGAAAACTTTTTGATTAAAATGTTTGAATTCTCATCATGCAGAGCCGAACAATTATGACCCGTTGAGTGGTATATTTGGCAAGTTTTCCATAATTTAAGTTTACAAATTCTTTTCTAATTAGTGACGTAATTGTGCATAGCATTTGTTAAATGATATTTGAATAAATGGATGGCACTGTACTGGGTAAAATAATAGATATAATCTTTTGAGTTTCGTGTGAGCGGTTCCATGTCAAACGGCTACTAAAAAAAATACTCATTAGATGAAGGGAATAAACGAGTGTATTGAAATTTCTCTACAACAGCGTTAATGATTCCATGTTTTCAGTATCTAGCACAGGGATGCCATCCATGCCTGTGCAAATAATCACTTTTGTCACGGCCGTTTATTAGAAGTGGACGAATGGACTGCAAGATTAAGAAGCACCTAGCATCAAAAACCATCATAATTGGGCTTAAGACAATCTTTAAGCGACTTTTCCAGTAGTTAAAACAATCTACAATCAACACTCAAAGAGTCCATCAAAAAGCAGTTAAAAATAAATAGCAGTTCTCTATCACCTGGCTAACAAGCACTATCTAAATTATCGTTAGAAACCTTCAAGAATTCATCGCTCACGGACAATACCGTACAAGATACTATACTAATCATCATTTGGCTAATCACATCTTTTCACTACACACTAACTTGTTAGTATATAATACGGCTAAAATATAAATTGCGCGTTAATTGACAAGAACTGCATTTGGCTTTCATCGACTTGGAGAAAGCCTATGACAATGTGCCTAGGTCTATGGTATGGAAAGCCCTTAAAGAAGCTGGTATTGAAATTGGCCTAATTCAGGCAATTCAAAATATGCACGAGGGGAATATGTATCAAATCAAACAAGGTGAAGGACTATCCAAACCGTTCCTAGCCTCAAAGGGATTAAAACAGGGTTGCTGTCTGGCCCCATCGCTTTTTAAAATCTATTTAGAGAGACTCCTGCAGGACTGGATGAGAAGATGTCAGGGAATGGGCTTACCAGTGCACAATGAGTGCCTTAGCTCCCTACTTTTTTGCAGACGATCAAGTGGTGATTGCCCAGGACAGAGAGGATCTGGAATTTATGTTAAGGAGATGGAAAAGCCAGTATGAACAATGGGGCATGAAAATAAATTTTTCTAAAAACGGAGTACATGGTGATCGGAGGAAATGTACAAGAAGATTTGGAAGTGGATGGGTACAGGATCAAAAAAGTGAAAGCTTTCAAATATTTGGGCTCGATTCTAGATGAAGAGGGAGGATGTAGTGCGGAAGTGAGGGCAAGAAGCGGGCAGGCCAAGAAAGCTTTAAGAATGCTTCACTCCATCCTCTGGAACACCAGTATATCCAAGGAGAATAAAAGAAGGATCTTCTGTTCCATTATAGAGGGATTTTACTGCACGGATCTGAGACTTGGACAACCTCAGCCAATTTAATGAAAAAAGTGAATGCTGTGGAGGTGGAGTATTGGCGGAGATGTCTAAGGAGAACAAGGACGGGCCGATAAGGAATGAGGCTATACTGGAGGAAATGGGCATAGAGAAAAGGATGAGTCAAAAAGTAGTGGAGAGAAAGATGAGGTGGTATGGGCATGTGCGACGAATGGCCCCAGACAGGTGGCCGGAAAAGGTGCGGAATTGGGCCCCTTCTGGAAGGAGGAAAAGAGGAAGACCAGCACGTCGATGGGACGAAGAGATAGAGGAGGAGATGATGGAGAGAGGACTGAGAGATGGAGATTGGAGGGATAGAACGCTGTGGAGAGAACGTCTGACTTGAGGCGAACTCAATGAGGGGAAACGCCATAAAAGCAAAAGTAAAGAGTTAAGTGACAGTAGTGAGTTTATATTTCCAACTATTCCACCAAAACTGTATTGTGCACATGACTCAGTATTAAGTGGCATAAAGTTTTCTTGGATTGATTTAGCGCTCCTGTAATGATGAAAACTACATATGGAATTCCGGTGAGAATAAGTATGGTTGGGAAATAGTCAGATCTATACCAACTATGGGGATGATCTGAATGATTATGATCAGAAAAAAGGAAGTTCTTTAATATGAAAAGTAATCCTGGGATTACTCAAAGACCTGTGCGTTTCCAAGAAGATATACAAGAATATTCCCCGAAAACACAATTTAATTTGTAAAGTTTAAATTACTTGTGGTTTTAATTAAGAAATAAATTATCAGATTTCAGTAGCTGAGATTAGAGGTTTACAGTCAGCATAGCTCAAATTAGTTATGTGCGGTTTTAAGACGGATTACTATATTCCTTCAATCTTGTAAACATCTTAAAAACCCATACAAACATGTGTGCTTCTAATTTAGTCCTACACAATATCATCATTACATTTACTTGGATATTTTGTAGGTTTTTGTACTATTTTCTATTCTTATATTTATAAATTAATGGGAAAACATAAAGTGCGCAATAAATGTGCAATAAACTATTTTTTACCAAGTGTTAAAAAAATATTTTAGTAATATTTAAAAAAAAACGGGCTTTAGGATAAACAATTTCTACGTTTATAAATTTATTAACTCGCTGGAGACTACCACGCGGAGGTTCCAAATATGAGTCCAGCAGTGCTGGATCTTTGATTTTTTATTTTTTTTCTAAGGGTCCCTACAGCTCACTGTTCACTGATATGCAGGTGTTGTCTATAACGAAGGAACACTACAATTCTGGGCACCAATGTACACAGATGCTGACGCGCTTGAGAAAAAAATATATATATATCAAATTAATGTTAATTATGACTTATTTAGGGCCCATTATGAGAAATTCCTCTCCACCATATACCGACATATTATTTGCATATTTCTTCTAAATATAAAAGTGTTACAAACAAACGAAGTTTATTAAAAAAATAATGTAGAATTAACGAGAAAACAAATACGTTAGTATTTGTGGCATTCAGTTTCAAATGTTATTTCAATTCTCAGCAATCTTTTGGCACTATCTTCTGGATTACATATAGCAATTCAGTCCTCACGCGTTGGTCTAGTGGCTAGCGCACTTGCCTTTTATGTGAAAATTCAGGGTTCGATTCCTGTGAGGGCAAAGTCGGTGTTGACCCAGCATCGTGATAATTATTATTATTGTCGGGTGCCTAATGGCGCGGGACCTAAGCCTATGTGGCCTTTATCCCCCCGATACCTCCCATATCCCCTTAATTAGTCTCCCCCGGTAGCTTACCGGTTAATCTACAATATCCCAAGATATCCCTAAACTCCAACTTGCCCAGGCAATCCTGCGAGAGTGGTGCCCTCCCAAATTCCCAAATACACGAAACCTAGTCCAGCGAAACGGGGACACTGACATAAGTAGTGGTACACCGTTTCCCTAACTCCGTCGTCGCAGTTCTGACAAATGGGACTGGACGTCCTCCCTATATTAAACAAGTGACTGGACAGGAGATACTCCGAAGTTCCCTGCTTACTTGTCTTTATAAATCTTTTGGCTTGGAGGCACCCCTGCGTGTCCCCCCAGCGTTTCTCCAAAACTCTCGTCTCCCAGAGCCTAATCTGTTTGTCACGAAACGTCTTTGTGACAGCCAGGGCTGGTTTGGGACCACAGAATGGTTGTGATGATCCCTCCCTAGCCAACTGATCTGCCCTCTCATTGCCCTCTATTCCGGCATGTCCGGGTATCCAATAAAGGCACACCTTAACCCTCCGAGCTAAAGCATTAAGCCTTCTCCTACATTCTCCCACTAATTTCGAACTCCACCAAGGCTTACTCAAAGCCCTTAGTGCGGCTTGACTATCGGAGAAGATCCGCACTTCCTTAAACTCTCCTAGCCACTCCCCCACAAGGTGGCAGCATTCAATGATGCCCACCACCTCAGACTGGAAAACATGGCCAAACCACCTAAGGCCACCGAACTCCCTCTATCCAACTCCTGAAACCATGCTCCCGCCCCCGACAGGCCAGTACCCTCCTGCCTAGAGCCGTCTGAATAGCAGCGAATAATGCCGCTGCCCGTAGCATCGTGATAAAAAGTGGGAAGCTACAGTTAGTAGCGCCCTAGGTAGCGAAGGCCGGAACTTAACGGCGTGGGAACTGCGGCGTGCTTACCACACGCCCCCCAATTCAAATCGCAGCCTGGCAAGCCTTGTCCCTTCATGGGCTGTTGCACCATATGGTTAGGGTTTTATAAACACATTCATGTTCTACCTGTTATGTTTGCTAACCAATATATTATATATTCCGATACCTCTTTAATAATTTCGCAAGAAACAATAATGTTTATATATTTTTTTTTTTTAACAGCGTACGCATTGAGAACAAATAATTTTTATATTAGGTTCAGTTATAATGCGGTGCGAGAACTCCATCCCATTTTGTAGTTTAGGAATGTAGTGTAAATGATTGTTAGTATGCTTGAGTTTATTAGTATGAATGTATTTATTGGCATGACTATGATTGAATGGTTAATTTAGGTTTTTTTTTTTTTTTTTTTTTTTTTAGAATAAAGTGGGAATATTTTTTTGTGTGTAAATATATTTATTAGGATGAATTTATTTACTGGCGTGGATGGTTTCAAATGAAATATTATATTAGGAAGAGTAATTATAAATTGTTTAGTATGATAGGAAGTACCACTGGTTATTGTTATTCCAATGATACTATAGCTGTAGACCTGGTTGATGGATAAAATAAAAGATCTATACGTGACTATGGCCAAGAGAGCTAATGCCCCCCCCCCCAATCACCTCTTTATATTTATGTTGGAATAACTTAGAAAAAATTTCCAAAATTAAATAAAATTTTCCACTTTTATTATTATATTTTTAACTTTATTAATTTTGTTTATGATATTTGTTGTCAAGTATATGAATTATTTGTTATGAATAGTTGAAATTTATACATAAATACATATAACTGAATTGAAGTCTGCCCAAAATAACATCCGGCTGAGAACCTGAACGTTTCCAATGAAATTTAACAAGAATGATTCTTGATTTATGAGTTAACACCTTTTTATTAACTCGGTTAGGGAAGGGAATAGCTAAGTGGTTAGCGTAATGGACTCCCACGCGGAGAACCGGGGTGCGAGACCAGTTGTGCTGCCCTTAGATTTTTTTTTCCTAGGAGCGACTACAGCTCACTGTGTTGTCTGTAACGAGAGAACACTGTCCGGAGGCCGGCAGTGCACTGAGAAGACTCCGGGCGCCAATGACCATAGATGTTGACGCGCCTTAAATAAAAAAAAAAAAAAAATTAACTCGGTTTATAATATTTTAAAATCATTTATCAAAATGTCATTAACATATAAATAGGTGCACACCTTTATTAACAAACTTTGTAAGATATAAAAGCAAGAAAGATAAAAGAGATTGGTCGTTTCTTGTTTTAAGTCAACGGGTGGGTGCCTGTAGATAGACGGCCTTGAAGTCGCCTTCTTTCACACTCATCTTTGCTCTACCCTTTGATGTGATAATTTGCGTTGAAATGTTTCACGTGGCCACTTCATGATTAAAGTTTTATCCAACTTTTTTTCACCTTAATATATACTTTTTTTAAAAAACCATGTTCTCTGTTAAATACAAAACTCAACATAATTAACAAACATCTTTTTCTAATGTAAACACATCTTTGTTTCACTAAACAAATTTTATGTTATTGGCTTATATAATATAGTATGAATTGTGCAGAATTTAAAGACCTACTATATTAATTATTCAAAATAAATATTGACATTTTAATCATGTTTAAAGTTTATTCTCTAAAATTACATATTATATACCTCAATATGAAAATCTGTGCTTTCAATTTTTTGAAGTTTCATTTTACTCTTACATTACAGAAAAAACATTTTTATTTTTAATTTTTTTTGGTGCTGATAACTTACTTTTCTCGAGAGTGGATGGCGGAAATAATAAAGGTTAATTATTTGGCCTTATTCTCTTTCTCGTTATATAACTACATTCGTTGTCTATTCACAGTCATTTATTTTAAGATCCTATACCAATCTTTCACAAGTTACAGATATACAGATTCAGGGACAAAAACCATGGCGTAATAAAATTATCCCCACAAAAAAATGTCAATAAACTATGTTTATATTCTGGCTGGGCGCTTGTATTCTAGACTTCTGTAACAAAAATTCTCTGCCAATTACAAATCTATGTTGTATCTTTTTGTCACCAAAATCTATAGTCTTACAGAGAATCCACGCACACAAGGATTTAAAAAGCAACCATTTACTAAATGAGCCAAATTTCTTAAATTGATATATATATATATATATATTTTGTAACGCAGCCAGTGGTGCCATCTAGGAGAGAAGCTGCAGGTACCTAAGGTTCTCCTAGTGGCCGCTCGATTCTCTAGAAGAATCGAGGAAGTTCTAGAAGATTCCCCACCGGTATAAAATGTGGAACCACAGAGAGTTGAGGGAGTTTTTCCAGTTACAAACGAAATGTACGTTTGTGGAAAGTGTATAAAATGTGAACAAAGTGAACTTTTGTGGTTTAAACTGTGAATTAATTATTATTAAGTGTT
>JAAEAF010003453.1:0-100537 GCA_011037195.1 Triatoma infestans | reverse complement strand
TTCATTAAGAAGCACTAAATGAGAATATTCTTCCCTCTTCTTCAACCATTCTTTCATCCACAGTTTGCGTTTCACTTGTCGATTAGTGCCAAGCGCCAAAATAATGGCTAAGCAAGCTTTAGAACGATTATTCATTTTTTAAAGGTTAAAAAAAACAACTAAACTCATGAGAATAAACACGTAAATACACTCTCCTAGTGGCATAAATAGTAAGTAGTATTGACAATATTGATCGTGTAAGGTAATGAAATATTGATAGTGGTTAGCCTGAGTATTGATGGAAATATTGTCAATACTGGTATTGACAATAATATTGATCGTGTAGAGGCCGCTAAAGTCGATATTGGATATCAGTTTATAAAAGAAATACGAGCTAGTCCGGGCTTCTGGGAAAGAAGGAAAAAAGATCTGCTAGCAATTATTAGGCAATTGGGGAAACCAACACTATTTCTAACACTGTCTGCTGCGGAGGGTAAATGGCCGGAACTTCTTTCATATTTGGCAAAAATTAATTTAAATAAACATATAAGCGTTCTAGAAGCTCTTGAAATGAACAGTTATGATAAATTAAATCTTATCAGGAAGATATTTTGATAATAAAATTTTTAATTTCATGAAAATGATTACTGCGGAAATTAATATTTTTAATGAAAACAAGGTCCAAGAATCATATCAACGGGTGGAATTTCAAATGCGGTGTTCTCCACACGAACACAAGTTTCTTTGGTTAGAAAATGCACCACAGCATCATCCTTCAGATCCAAATTCAGTTGAGTCGGTTGTTAAGTTTATTGATAAATACATTACTTGCCAATACAAGGAAAATGGCCCTTATATTGCTTTACAAAAACACAAACACACTCACACATGTTACAGAGGTCAAAGAAATAAAACTGTATATTTCATTTTCCTGACAATTATTACAGAGAGTAAGTTTTGTTGCTGCTGCCATTCCGAGACGAAATTCGTGACATTCCAAATCACAACTGTTACGAAATATTCAATAGAAATTTAGAAATCATTGAAAGGAATAGAGAAAAATTTTCAATAAAAACAGATGAACGCTTAGAAGTTCTAGATGCTGTTCAAAATAATGACTGCCAAATAGAGACTGAAGATGAAGTATTGAACGAAGATATAAAAGAATATCAAGTCGATATTTTAGAACAAGGAGGCATTTGAGCGGCCAACAAGTAAGAATTGAACAGACTTTCTATTCCTAAAAGGGTGACTGAAAGGACAAAATGTACAATATGATGAATTTATTGAATGTTAAACAGAGAGAATTCGTCACGCATGTAGTAAAATACCTTTAAAACCAACAAGGTGCCATTTAAAATATTTTTAAACGGTTCAGCTGATGTACGCAAAAGTATAGTAATTACCTTGTTTAGGAACAGCAGGAGGAAGACAACACAATCAACAACCGAAGTAGCGACGACGACAAGGAGAGAGCTAAATAAAAACTGTTGTAGAGGGAGCCGGCGCTCCCTATATATAAACGCAAAATTTTGCTCTCTCCTTTACTACCACACTTGCTTGTCGTCGTCGCTACTTGGGTTGTTGATTGTGTGCCTTCGCCACCCCTTACGCCTCCTGTCTACTGTTTTCTCTGCGTTGCTAATGAAAGTACGTTAAATTTTGTTTAAGATGTAATAGAAATATATAATATTTTCACGGTATTACAAAATAAAATTTAAATATTGTATAGAATGTCAACTAAAGACTGCATTTGCGAAGACGCACAGAACCCAAGATGCGACAAATGTCTAGAAACACAAGAGACGTTGCCGTGCAGTCCGATCAGTATAGAGGACGATGCAGATGCTCCATCACCAATGAAGAAACCGTAGACAACATTGATGACCAAAGGTCTACATGTTCTTTGAAATTTGTTGAAGACGGAATTGTTTCTGAGGACTTTGAAACTAATACAGATCCCAGATGTTTTACTGGAGACATCCAATTGTTTACTGGAGTCAACCAGTCAAATGTCTGCGGTTTGAGAGACATTCCTGGAATGTATTGGGAATGCCTACGCTTCGATGGAGGAAACGGACACCTCATTTATAAAACCATTTGTGGTTTGCGTGGAAGGATCATTGTCCACCATATCCTATCCACAAAAGAAAATTTTAAACTTGAAAACTTTATTGAAGCTTTCAATCTTGAAATTTTCCAAAAGAGGGTCCGTACTACCACAAACATCTTTGTCATGTAGTACCACAAGTGTAGTTACCATCCACATTATACACGACTGTTCATACAGTAAAAGATCATGTAGATGCTGGATCATCAAATCAGTCAAAACCCTCAGTAATGCTTCCTTCTTCAGTAAAATTAAATTTGGATTGGATTGTCCCATTACTCCGAAAAGTATTGCTCCAATCTATTAGAGTATATGCAGTTACCACGGAGACAATGTATTTGTCAAATCTTCGGAAACATTGGATGGATCACATTATATCATCATGAGCATCCATTCATTTCAGGTAATTTAGTTTACACAAATTATGAATATTATATATTTCTGTAATGTTAATAATATTGACGTAGAAAATATTTAATGGTTCAGGACATTCTACGGGTTCCCAAAGACAAACGACAAAAAACAAAATACTCTGACAGCTTGCCAGGCAGCAACAAAGATGAAATTGTTTTATTATTATGTGCACCTTCAGGTAAGCGGCATTTCTAATAAAGGAGTTACTCTGCACATGGCTTTTGCATTACCTATCACACAGTTTTCTGGTAACATGCCTGAACTAAATAGCTATATAGCTAATAGTATTAGAGAGAAATTGGTCGGATTAAAATTATTAGTCATAGATGAGATATCTATGGTCGGAAGTGGGATACTAAGTCGAGTGGACACCAGGTTAAGGCAGATCATAGGGAAACAGGATCCTTTTGGAGGTGTCTCAGTTATAGCAGTAGGTGATCTTCACCAACATCCACCAGTTATGGATTCTCCTGTGTACAAATTTGTGTCGAATGACCATAGCTCTTTAATAGACAGGAATCCATTATGGGATGAATTTGCATTTTATGAATTAACACAGGTTATGAGGCAAAAGGAAGAATTGGAATTTGTAAAGGTTCTTAATAACATAGCTAGAGGAACGGCCACCCCAGATGATGTTAATTTAATAAATTTTCGAGAGGTTCAATCCCATGAAATTCCTGACAGCACTATTCGCTTGTTTACAAGAAATGTAGATGTAGAGGCATACAATCAAGCCAGAAAAGTAACTATACAGGAAAGGAATATTCCTCAGTTGCAAAAGACTGTATACTAGGGAAAACTTCTGAGGGTACGAAATGCCGAATTTATTGGTTGCAATAAAAACAAAGAAGATCACAGAAACTAATAGAATGCCACGTGAACTAAGACTAAAAAGTAGGTATTAAATACATGGTGGCAAGTAATATTAACGTAGAAGATGGACTAGTGAATGGGAGCCTGTGGAATATTACAAAAAATTATTTTTAAACTAGGTTCAGAGGAACCTTTTATGGTTTTCATTGATTTTAACGCAGATAATGTTCACAAACACGGAAATAAAATTCACAAACATCATGACTAATAAAATAATGTCATTTTTACCTCCCCAGAAAGATAAAGTAACAACGCAGCACCAGGTTGGAGTTGTGTACTCGACTGATTGTGAATGTGGAAAAAAATGTATAGGACATACGAAAAACTTCTTAAAAACACGAATAGAACAGCATAAAAAATCTCTTACTAGTAAAACTCAAAACAGAAACATCTCTATTAAAGCACTATAGATTGACTAATCACAATTTTAAATTCAATAGCCCATCAATACTTGAGAAAGAAAAAAACACTAATAAAAGGAAAATACTGGAAGCAATATATACGGATAGCAACCAATTTAAACAGTTCAATAAATGATAGAAAAGAATGCTCTCAAGTAAAAATGTATAGCAACATATTAAAAATAATAAAACAGTTCATAGAGATAACCAGCGATAACGGTAACCTGCATATAGAAAACCTCTCCACACACAGATGACACTTACTAGTAAAAATAGAAAATTTCATTTAAAAAATTTGCAATAAAAGTTTAGTATAATAATAGAATATATGAAAAAATTTAATATACAATAAATTAATAAGTTTTTTCACATTCAATAATTTGTCACTCAATCATATAACATATCATAACCAAACTGAATACACAGCCACCAGACTAATTAGGACACGTCACCTCCCCGGCTCAGTCCACCACGAAATAGCAAGGAGTAAGGTGACTCAACTAAACACAGTAAGTCTCACAATTTAAATTTATACATGTAAATTATAATATATTAAATAAACTAAAAAAACTCTGTTAATATAGGCCTGTTAATATATATATAAATGTTTTGGACAACACCTTATGGGCTTTGATACATAAAAATTAAAATTAAATTTAATATAAAAACTTAAAAATAAACGAAGCCTTTGTACAGGATGGGAAAATATTAATAAGGTAATTAGCTTTGTCGGACTATTAAATTAGAAGTAAGATGAGTTTATAATTAGGAAAGAAAATTGTATAATGTATTGTATATATAATGTTTTCAGAATGTAAAAACTAAAAATTGTAGTCCTTGAAAATGGCACGCATAGTACAGAAACGTTGGACAATGAGAAAATAAAAAACTTTTATGGCTGTTGTAAATGGTTCTAAATAAAACACCATACCAGTTTCCAATAAATTAGATTTCCAAAGCTTTACTTTAATTTAGTTTACACAATATTATTAATATTATTTATTTCTGTAATATCAATAATATTGACGTAGAAAATATTTAATGTTACAGGAGATTCTAAGACAAACGGTGGAGGTATGCGAACAAAGGCGATGGAAATTGTGCTTCACGAGGAGCAACATCAAAATGCAATTGTTGCTTTACATAAATTCATGGGGGAAGCTACGAAAATCGTGGATTCCGGAATGAATATCCGGAGTTCAAAAAACTCGAAAAAAATGGTAAACTTTCTCCAGATGAATTATGTTATACCGGAACACAATCTAACTAAGTCGAACTTATGGATAAATTCCGAATTCAGGTATTATAGTGATCGAGATGTTTTATTACAAAAGGCTTTAAAGATTGTAAAAACGAAATTTAATAAACTCACTCTAGATAAAATTGTTGAGTTATTAAAGACTAATAATTTTATTTTTTATACCGATTTTCACGGTGACAATTGCAACATGTGTACCGTAGAAGAATCTAAATTATTTATTAGTAATTTTTTGAAACATCAGAATGAAATGATTTAATGAATATAAAAATTTCTGCTCACTTTTTATTAAAATTATTAAATCGAACTAGCGGGAAAAAGAATTTTCTTTTAATAAAAGGTCCACCTTCTTGTGGTAAAACTTACTTTTCAGTATGTTTATCTAAGTTAATGTTAAATTGTGGAGTACTTAGCGAATACTAATCGCTATTCACAGTTTCCATTACAGGACTGTCCCAGGAGAAACCTTTTAATTTTTGATAACCCTACTTGGATGTTGAACCTGCTAGTTTGGAAATGTTCAAACTTTTATTCGCTGGTAATGACACACAGCAAATATAAAGTATGAATCGTATAATCTAGTTACGAAAACACCAGTTATCGTAACTTGTAATAGAGATCCATTTCCACAAGATACGGCATTCAATTCTAGAATTTATCGTACTGTGTGGGAATATCCTATGAATGATTATATAAGTAATTTTAATAAAAATGTACATCCTTTAAGTTTGTATGAAGCTCTCTAGTAGGAGGTTCTAATATCGTTGTTAATACATCTGTTCATGAAACTGGGGATGAATATTTCACAGACTTGAATGAAATTTTGGTAATTATTTACAAGCCGCGCCCCAATATGGACGACCACCAACTAGACTAACCTGCTACCCCCACACTCTTCCAGCACAGTTACATGCAGCGTTCATTATTCCGAATGTACATATCGATTTTTTCCCCTATTTCATTTTACAATTTTACATTTTTATTTTTAATTTTTATTTTATATTTTTTGCATGTGTTCCATGTCTTGGCTGTAATCCAAGCTTCAAATTTGACTTAACACACTATTTACATATTTCCCAATTAATTTCAGTTAATTTTCTCTTAACAAAAAAAAAACCCTTCAGGAACAGTCCAATCTCACACGCACACACACACACTGCAGTAACTTAATCGGTTAGCCGTTAACGGTCATTTAGTATCAGTTAAGATTCTACTGCTTTTGGTGATAAGTGTCACAGTGAACAAATTTTCTATATTTCTTTTACAATTTTATACTTATATTGCTTAATCAAGTTTTAGTAGTTTTATATATTGTTTAGTTTTTAATTTAGTATTTACTATTGGTATTTCTTTATAGATAACACACAACAATGTGCGATAATTGCGAATACAAACTATTAGAAATTGCTCGTCTGTCCTGTGACGAATCAGCAGTCATCGCGTTTTTGCAGAGGCACGGGTGCCTATTAAGTGAAAAAACGTGTCCTTCTGGGCACATTTGCAAATATATTGCAAATGAAGGTAGGTTTAGGTGCCGCAAAACTAATGCTAACGGGGTAAAATGCGCGTTTAAGTATTCCATCCGAAAGAACACCTTCTTTAATAAAGCCCACCTTACGGTTCCAAAAATCTTTGAATTTGTTTCATTATGGTTGTTATTGAAACATCCCCGACAAGCTATTATTGCCGATGAATTGGCATTGTCTACCCGCACAGTTGTCGACTGGAGTAACTTCTGCCGCGAAGTTTGCACTTTCGTCATGATAGACAGAAATTACCAATTGGGTGGTCCCGGAATTACTGTCGAAATTGATGAGGCGAAATTTGGCAAACGTAAGTACAATAGGGGTCGCGTAATCCGAGGGCAATGGGTATTCGGGTGTTTCGAAAGGGGAACAAAGAAGTGCTTCTTTGAACCCGTTGCAAATAGAACGGCCGCGACTTTAATGACATTAATTCGCGACAGAATCTTACCGGGTACAACAATTATTTCGGATTCTTGGAGGGGATACGACCCACTATTAACTGACCGCGATTATGAATATTTACGCGTCAACCATTCCATTAATTTTGTCGATCCACAGTCTGGGGCGCATACGCAAAATATAGAACGTATGTGGCGCGATGTACGCAGTGGGATACCGCGTTATGGTAGGCGCGACGAACATTTCATGGGGTATCTCGCCGAGGTGTATTGGAAAAGACAACATCCGGTCCGCAGTAGTAGTCTCCACTATTATTTCAAAGATGTTGCCACCGTGTAACCCCCCCCCAATGATTCCTGCAGACAACGAAAACTTTCGTTATTGATGTATTCATATTGTGTGCACATTGTTTTAGAAGAAATACCATTCAGTTCAATTACTACATAAATTTTTTTTTTATTCCTTTGCATGTCAATGTTTATATTTTATATTTTTGCACGTAATTTGTATTTTTAACTTTTTTACTTTTTAATATCTCAATTATACTATGTGTTGTCTATGTTAACGATTTGTTTCAGATAAGGTGTTATAATATGACTAGGAAAGATGAGCTAATAAATAGAAAACCAAAAATTCAGTAATATTAAAATTTTGAAGCGGCAACATAATGTACCTTTATTAATAAGTTCCGGAATTTCTCATTGTTGCCAAATTGTAATGATTGAATAGAAGCTCATTTATCCTGGTTTAAATAGGATAAATGAGTTAATAGCCGAATTAAATTAAAATTTCAATTTATAATTAGTACTTGTTCAATCAATGGTAATGTGAATTATTACATAGAAGCTCAAGCCTGGTGATCGCTCACCTAGCTAAAAAAGCGAAGCGCGCCGAGCACCTAGCGCAAGGTGGTGTGGAAATTGTTGCAAGAAGAAATGAATCTATATATCAGTACTTTCACTAGCTGGTTAAGATAGATGATTAAATGATAAGGAGAATGTAGATGGTTGTATCGATACTATCGATTTCATGGATTTCAAGGTTACTGTGCTGGAAGAGTGGGGGTAGCAGGTTAGTGTAGTTTGGTGGTCGTCCATATTGGGGCCCGGCTTGTAAACAATTACCGAAATTTTAACCCAGGTTAATGAACAGGCTGCAATACCTAATTCATCACATGCTGTAGAACCTATGCCAGATTACTATGCAGATCTAGAGGAATGGTTACTTTTGTAAAAAAAAAAATTACCAATAATGGTTAGGTAAATAAATGAAAGTTTGTAAAAACTAAAAATTTTATTGATATATATTTACATATTTATACATTTACATATTTTATTTTTATTCTATCACTTTCCCTAGTTCCTATTATATTATATACTAAGTAACCGTCTAAACGATTTCTACGTTGTCACCCTTTTTTTTTTTTTTTTAAAGGAGTCATTCTTAATAAAAAATTTCGATAAACTGAACTATCATCAAAATAACGATAACCTAAAGGCATTGCTGAGTCGTAATACGCCCTACCTCTCCCACGCGCGCCCGCATCCGCCCGAGCAAGCGCGCGCGCGTTCTCCTTGCACTTAGCCACTTCCGTCTTACTGTCCCCAGTTTTTCTTTATTAATATGTTCACTTTTACCCACGTATTGCATCACTCCGCCTCATATTCCTTTCCCCACTACTTCCGCTGGCACATCCGCTAACGCTTGAGCGCTGGTCACTTGCCTGCTATCTCTCGCCTGTGCAGCCCGTTTTCCGCTTCAGCCTACCAGTTAGTGGTGTTTGTCAGTTCGCCTGTACATTTATTTCGCCTTAATATTTATTCGCCGTATTCGCGCCTTTCGCCTTCGGATTAATATTTGTTATCTTCTTGAGACACAAGTCGCGTCTTTCCTCGCCATCATCTGGAGAACCACTCACCTTCCGCGCCTGGGCTCTTCTAACACTATCAGCCGCTTCAACAGCAGCGTCATCCGCTTCCACGGAGCACCCTAAATCCCTCTCTTTCACCTGATATCCTTTCTTTCGCCCACACACACATCCACCCACACTTATTCACACACACAGACACACACACCTCCTTCTTCAGTCCGCCTATCACTTCAGCGTTACGTCTTCAACTCATCACTCACCGTCAGCAAATGGTAAGTCTCATTTTCATTTCGCTTCTTGACGTACGTTCGCCATCTCGCCTGGGTGTCTGCCGCGCAGACATTTTGTTCCTCCGGGCCGGATACCGGATCCGATGGTCAGTTCGCCATTTTCACCATGCCCCGCAAGACGCCTCCCCCCGTCAGCGCTCAGCTGACTTCCGTAATCTTTGTCCGGCTGGTCAAAGAGGCGTGTTGCAGCAGCTTCGGGATGACCTCTTCGCCAAGCGAAAGAGTAACCAATCTCCCCCAATGCGCCTTGGGCATGCAACGCCTGGCGGAAGAGGAATTTTCTGCGTTCCTCTAAAGGACGGAGCCCTATCTCCAGGACTCCAAGCTTCCAGGCGCCATGTCCGAGGAACGTCTGCTAGCCAAGCGTCGGCAACTCCACGCCTTGTATCACGAAGTGCAGCTTGCACTTCCGAGGTCTTGTGTCCTCCCGCCTCCCCTCTGCTTCCGCACCTTCCCCTTCCTCTGCCTCCCGTCTTCCGATTATTCCCGTCCCTACCATATCTGTCGTTGGGAGGAATTCCGCGCCCTGTTTCAATCCTTAGTGATTGACCAAACGTCTCTATAGGACGTCGATCGCCTCCAGGGTCGTCGATCGTGCTAGAGGGCCCTCCTCGCGCCATCATCGCCAATATTCCTCTGGTGGAGGGTCAGTTCGGCCGTGCCCTATGTACGGCGTATGATAACCGCCGGCATTTCGCAGAAACCCTTCTCCAGCGCCTCCTCGATGAGCCTTCCCAAACCCCCTTTCCATCGGCCCAGAACTTGGAGCGGATCCTTACTGGCCCCTTAGAGGCTGCTCACTCCATACTGACCCGGACCCAGATCTCGCCTCCTTTCTCATTTTCTACTCGGTTACTCGCCATATTGACGCCCGGACCGGGAAACGTTTGAACTCGAACATGCGAGTGTCGAGTTTCCTACGGTCACGGTCATCACCGCCTTCCTTCAGCGGCGCCAGGATTCAGGTCAACCAGGATTATTAATTAACGATTTGTTAGCAGCCTCTTTTTTATCATATGGATGTAAAATACCCATATATAATTTCAAAGCTCTGGGAATACCAAACCGTTGCAATATTTTTATTGAATTCATCATTCCAATTACCATATCCCCACAACCTCCCCATAATTTTTACGTCTGGAGTTTCGTATTTATCAATAGTCATTGGATTTGCTGCATTACGAACATTCCAAACTAGCACATTTAAATCTTATCAGGAAGATATTTTGATAATAAAATTTTTAATTTCATGAAAATGATTACTGCGGAAATTAGTATTTTTAATGAAAACAAGGTCCAAGAATCATATCAAGGGGTGGAATTTCAAATGCGGTGTTCTCCACATGAACACATGTTTCTCTGGTTAGAAATTGCACCAAAGCATTATCCTTCAGATCCAAATTCAGTTGAGTCGGCTGTTAACGTTATTGATAAATACATTACTTGCCAATACAATGAAAAAGGCCCTTATATTGCTTTACAAGAACACAAAAACACTCACAATGTTACAAAGGTCAAAGAAATAAAACTGTATATTTCATTTTCCTTTTTCAGTTATGCCTAGGACAACAATTATCGTGTCCTTAAATGAAGCTGATGTCACTAATGAAATTAAAGATAATTTGAATAAAGTTAATAATTTAATGAATTACTTTTATTAAAAGCAAATTTCGACGCCTTTTGAAAATATATTGGAAAAATTAAGTGTTACCGAATTACAGTATACGTTGGCGATTCGAAGTTCAGTAAATCAAACTCGTGTTTTCTTAAAAAGTTCTACTTTAGAGGTAGGGATCAACTGTTATAATCAAGATATATTACACATCTTTGAATATGGATGGATGAATATGGATATACAGTTGGTTTTGGAAGAGTACGGACTCGCCTCGTACATAATAAATTACATTAGCAAAGTTAAGCCGGGCTAATTAAAATTACCTAGGAACGCGGTAAACGAAGTAGATACAAGAAAAAATAATTTAAGAGATAAATTCCGCAAAATCGCTGGTGTATGTTTTAATAGTAATTTAATGTCGGCACAAGAAGCTGTGTATTGTCTCCTATCGTTACCATTGTCCAAAAGCAGTAGACAAGTTATATTTATTAACACCAGTCCTCTTAAAAAGAGAGTCATTATGTTGAAAAGTAGGAATCTGTTAGAGATTCTGAAGATGTCTTCATGGATGATATGATTAAAAAATATTGTCAACGATCAAAAATACTGGAATTGGCATGTTTAGCTGGATACGCTGCATGTATTCAAAGCCTACAAAAATTCAAATGAATTGAATGACGATGAGATAGAGGAACCAATAAAAAAAAGAGCAAAACCTGCGATTATAAGATATCGACGCTACGAACTGGCACACGATCCTGACAATTATTACAGAGAGCAAGTTTTGTTGCTGCTGCCACTCCGAGACAAAATTCGTGACATTCCAAATCAGAACTGTAACGAAATATTCAATAGAAATTTAGAAATCATTGAAAGCAATAGAGAAAAATTTTCAATAAAAACAGATGAACGCTTAGAAGAAGTTCTAGATGCTGTTCAAAATAATGACTACCGAACAGAGACTGAAGATGAAGTATTGAACAAAGATATAAAAGAATATCAAGTCGATATTTTAGAACAAGCAGGCATTAGAGCGGCCAACAAGCAAGAATTGAACAGATTTTCTATTCCTAAAAGGGTGACTGTAGACAAAATGTACAATATGATGAATTTATTGAATGTTTAAACAGAGAGATTACGTCATGCATATACTAAATACCTTTAAAACCAACACGGTGCCATTTAAAATATTTTTAAACGGTTCAGCTGATGTACGCAAAAGTATAGTAATTACCTTGTTTAGGAACAGCAGGAGGAAGACAACACAATCAACAACGAAGACAACACAATCAACAACCCAAGTAGCGACGACGACAAGGAGAGAGCTAAATAAAATCTGTTGTAAAGGGAGCCGGTGCTCCCTCTATATAAACGCAAAATTTTGCTCTCTCCTTCACTACCACACTTGCTTGTCGTCGTCGCTACTTGGGTTGTTGATTGTGTGCCTTCGCCACCCCTTACCGCTATCTGTCTACTGTTTTCTCTGAGTTGCTAATGAAAAGTTACGTTAAATTTTGTTTAAGATGTAATAGAAAAATATAATATTTTCACGGTATTACAAAATAAAATTTAAATATTGTATAGAATGTCAACTAAAGACTGCATTTGCGAAGATGCACAGAACCCAAGATGCGCCAAATGTCTAGAAACACAAGAGACGTTGCCGTGCAGTCCGATCAGTATAGAGGACGGTGCAGATGCTCCACCACCAATGTAGAAACCGAAGAGAACGTTGATGACCAAAGGTTTACATGTTCTTTGGAATTTGTTCAAGACGGTATTGTTTCTGAGGACTTTGAAACTAATACAGATCCCAGATGTTTTACTGGAGACATCCAATTGTTTACTGGAGTCAACCAGTCAAATGTCTGTGGTTTGGGAAACATTCGTGGAATGTTGGGAATGCCTACCACAAGTCTCTTTGTCATGTGGTACCACAAGTGTAGTTACTCCCACATCCACATTATACGCGACTGTTCATACAGTAACAGATCATGTAGATGCTGGATCATCAAATCAGTCAAAACCCTTAGTAACGCTTCCTTCTTCAGTAAAATTAAATTTGGATTGGATTGTCCCATTAGTCCGAAAAGTACTGCTCCAATGTATCAGGTATATGCAGTTACCAGGGTGACAATGTATTTCTCAAATCTTCGGAAACATTGGATGTATCATATTATATCATCATGCGCATCCATCCATTTCAGATAATTTAGTTTACACAATATTATGAATATTATATATTCTGTAATGTTAATAATATTGACGTAGAAAATATTTAATGTTACAGGACATTCTACGGGTTCCCAAAGACAAACGACAAAAATCAAAATACTTTGACAGCTTGCCAGGCAGCAACAAAGA
This sequence comes from Triatoma infestans, assembly GCA_011037195.1. NCBI lineage: Eukaryota > Metazoa > Arthropoda > Insecta > Hemiptera > Reduviidae > Triatoma > Triatoma infestans. The sequence continues at coordinate 87,435 of JAAEAF010003453.1, read as the reverse complement.
TGAAATGGTTGTATTATTATGCGCACCTTCAGGTAAGGCGGCATTTATAATAAAGGAGTTACTCTGCACACGGCTTTTGCATTACCTATCACACAGTTTTCTGGTAACATTCCTGAACTAAATAGCTATGTAGCTGATAGTATTAGAGAGAAATTGGTCGGATTAAAATTATTAGTAATAGATGAGGTATCTATGGTCGGAAGTGGGATACTAAGTCGAGTGGACACCAGGTTAAGGCAGATCATAGGCAAACATGATCCTTTTGGAGGTGTCTCAGTTATAGCAGTAGGTGATCTTCACCAACATCCACCAGTTGTGGATTCTCCTGTGTACAAATTTGTGCTAAATGACCATAGCTCTTTAATAGACAGGAATCCATTATGGGATGAATTTGCATTTTATGAATTAACACAGGTTATGAGGCAAAAGGAAGAATTGGAATTTGTAAAGGAGTTACCCCGGACACGGCTTTTGCATTACCTATCACACAGTTTTCTGGTAATAATATATATATATATATATATGCCTGAACTAAATAGCTATATAGCTAATAGTATTAGAGAGAAATTGGTCGGATTAAAATTATTAGTAATAGATGAGATATCTATGGTCGGAAGTGGGATACTAAGCCGAGTAGACACCAGGTTAAGGCAGATCATAGGGAAACAGGATCCTTTTGGAGGTGTCTCAGTTATAGCAGTAGGTGATCTTCACCAACATTCACTAGTTATGGATTCTCCTGTGAACAAATTTGTGTCGAATGACCATAGCTCTTTAATAGACGGGAATCCATTATGGGATGAATTTGCATTTTATGAATTAACACAGGTTATGAGGCAAAAGGAAGAATTGGAATTTGTAAAGGTTCTTAATAAGTTATAACATGTAATAAACAAAAAAAGTTCAGGCTGTAAAGTGGTTCATAATTATCAAGAAAACCCGTAAAACTAATAAGATAAGCAGCCTATAATTAAAACAATAACCAAATTCTTTTTTCTTTAAAACTCCTCTGGCCATTGCCGTATAAACATCTTATTATCTCTGATATTCTGTATAGTCTGAACATTCTGTTTAGTTGCTAACTGATAGGAGTATTTCATTTTTTCCATTTCCTCATACTCCTTTTTCAATAATAATCTCCTATCAATGTAATGATCTAATATCAAAACATATAGTTAAGTATAAATAATAAACAATCGGTTACCCAAGTTTTGTTGAAATATTAAACCACTAGAGACACGAACTCCTACAGAAAATTAATTTCATATGTATAGTTGTATGTTAGAAGTTATAAGTAAACTTATAACTCCCTGCATGAGGAAGTATAGCGATCGTGTCACATTTCGAAATTCGTTCACCGGAAACGCATATATTGAGGTCCTTTGAATACCAACGGTTTGTATGTGTGAGTGAGAAAAAAATATCTCAAAAACATAAAACAAACATAACGCAGGAAGCTCCAATTTGATATTCCGTTTACATACTACCACTTAAACGTCGAATATGCGACTTTACTGATTTTTTTTTTTTTTTTTTTTTGAGTTTTTGGCAATTTTCTCGACAACGGATATTTCCATTTTCTTTAAACTTTGTAAATTAATTATGTAGAGAGTTTGGTTTACAGCCACTAGTGTATTCACGTCGCTCTTAAATCGTTTAATTTTGCACAAGGTTCTAAACTTTGGCCAATCGATCTCAAAATACTTGAATTAGCGGACCTCTATCAGGCAGTTTCAACCTCTCCAAATAAATATCACCCCACCCATGATATAGATTCTCCGAGTCCTGTGGAGAAGTGGTCTCATCCTTCAGAGGCTAGTGAATTGTCCGACTCGAACACAACCAAGTGGCATTTCCAGCTATTTACCGATGGCAGTAAAATTGAGGGACAAGTGGGGTGTGCACTCGCCGCATTCATGGAAGAAGACGAAAATCCAATTTACACTGAACAAGTGAAATTAGCCGACTGGTGCTCAAATAACCAAGCTGAACTCTTGGCAATTCTTAAGGCTTTAAAGTGGTTAGGGAGCATCCAATTTCCTGGAATCAAGTCAGCTAACATAAATACGGATAGTAAAGTCTCGTTAGCAGTATTGAAAGACCACCAAAATCATAACCCAGTGGCAGACGAGATTAGGTCGAAACTGAGGCAACTGCGGATTGAAGAAGATTGGAAGATAAGTTTGCAATAGGTCAAAGCTCATGCAGGAAACTTAAGAAATGAACTTGTTGACGGTTTGGCCAAAGAAGCTGCATTGGATGAAGATTTGCCTGTGTGCTTCTCAAAAGTGCCGTTGAGTTACCTAAAAAGAGAGGCCGCCTACCAGAGCATCTCAAAATGGGAAACTGAATGGCAAAGTAGCGATAAAGGAATGACAACCAAGACCTTCTTCCCAACAGTTGCTTCAAGAATGAGTGTAAATTTGCCACATTCCCATAAATTGACGATGGCGCTAACAGGCCATGGAAAACATAAAGCATATTTGCACAGGTTCAAAATAATAAACACCCAAGAATGCAAATGCGATAAAATAACACCTCAAACGTGGCAACACATAATTGACGACTGTCCGCTCTTTGAAACAGAAAGACTCAAACTGATCCAGACGGTAGCTCTGAATGGAGAAAGATGGCCAGCATCACCATCCACATTAGTTACGAAATATTGCATGCAATTCATGAGATTTATCAATTCCCTAGACCTCAGTAAATTGTGAATTAGGATCTGAGTAACCAAATTAACTTTTAACAATTTGTAATAATGTATTGCATTAAGTTTAGTTTAGTATTAATACTTAGCTTAAATTCAGTCAAAATAAATGTTAAAATACTGTTGGCGAAATACTTGTAATCAATGTGGGAACAAGTAGTAAAATAAACTCCCCTGTTGCAGGGTTACTGTGACAGGGAAAAAAAAAGAAGGTTCTAAACTGTTTTTTTATTCAAATTTTTGCAAAGTTCTTTTGTACAGGAATTTATTTGTGAAAATATTGGTTTAAAGTGGAATTCTATAAACTGGAGCTGTGTGAACTAGTAGAGTGGGAGTACAGTTGCAAGATAAATACTACATACTTGTTACTATTATAACCAACAACCAAACATGCCTCAGACTGATCAGTCTATTTCTATTGAAATTAAAAAAATTGTTATTAGAATTAATAAGTAGCGCAGATAAAAACAGTCAAGATATGTCAGAAATAAAAAAAAAAAATCAATATCTTAAATAGATGTGAAACTTGATAAATTTACATAGGATTTAGAATGTATTAAAAAAGTAAATATAAATTTGAAAGAGACAAAAGAAAACAGGAAGCAGAATTAAATCCACTGCGAAATGGAGAAAGGAAGAATAACTTAATTATCTAGAATATTACGGAACAGGAAAAAGAAACCTTTGACGATTTAGAAGAAAATGTCAATAACGTTACTGGTTTGAAAATGGAGACTGGAAAAGATGGCATTGATATAGTACGCACATTGGGCATATCTTTTTCTGGCGGAAAACCACCTCTGGGTATTTTGATGAAGAAGGCGTCTTTTAATCCAAAATTACATGTGCTAAAAAATGGAAAAAATGTTATTAGGATCTAATTTCAGAATTACTCAAGATTATTCTTCTCAGGTTCGAGAAATAAGAAGAAATTTAATCCTATTTTTGAAAAAAACACGAATTTGGTATACATGCTGCACTAAGAGGGAGTAAACTCAAGATTCTTAAGAGAGGTAAACTTAAGAGAGTAAATGGGAAATTCTATAGCTGGAAGAACTGAATTCAAAATATGAAAGAACCTATAGAAGTCAAGTCTCAGGAAGTGAAGCCGATCAATCGGACAGGGAGAGTAGTGTTATAGATAACAAGTCTGATAAGAGCATAAGACCCTTATAACACTAGAAGTAAAAAGCCTGGCTTTCCCGAAGAAAGAAGCATCAATTGCAGACTGGCTGTATAGCACTCACCCAGAAAAGAAGAGTAACCTAGCGGATTCCTCTTCAAATATTAATGAAGAGAATGCGAAGAAACAATAGCAATTAAAGTCTTTTAGCAAAATTAAACCTAATAACTATGGACATAAACGTATTTCTTATGTGCACAATTTAGATATATTCGTGGCTAAAGAAATAATCAGAGACATTTTCTGTGGTAGCCTGCTTCAATTTGTGGTCATCGAGCGGTTTCGGGTGTTCGCCCATCTTCAGGATGCGTTTGTCAGCCAGTGTGATAACACTGATTTGCAAAGAGCTAATTAAGTTTATACACATACACTCCTTGCTCTGAGCAAGTCTGTGTTATCACACTGTCTGACATACGCATCCTGAAGATAAGCGAACGCCCGATGACCACAAATTGAAGCAGGCTACCACGGAAAATGTCTCTGATGCTTTCCAGCTCTGTGGAACAAACCACCACAACAACTTAAGAAATAAATTAGGCGAACCTAACTCTGAATATTTTTTAAATAATTTTGACATTATTCTACTTTTTGAAACCTTCATGACGAAGGAGAAACAGTCAAGTATGGATGATGTAGTCTTTAATAATTTTCATGTAAAGTAGGATTTTGTTAAAAGAGAATCAAACTTTGGAAGAATCAAGAAGTTTGTCATTTCAAATAAGTATGTCTTTTTGTAATATTTCTTTTAGAGATTTGGTATTAATTAATTTAAATAATTACTCAGTTTATGTATACCCAGTATATTTGAATTTGTAATTCATGGGATTCTTGTCTAATTTCTTGACTGATTTAAATATGTTTCTAATGGGAGATTTTAATAGCAGATTAAGTAATTTGCAGTCTCTGTCCCGCAAATATTTATATGTAAGTTCTAATATTATCAATTTAAACCGCATATATAAAGATCAATTTGTTAACAGTAACGGCCGAAAACTATTGGAACTTTTTACTGATTTTGGCTTTCTTATATTAAATGGTAGAATGGAAAATGATAGAAATGGCCGAGTTTACTTATACTGGAACAACGGGAAACTCGCTCCAACAGCCTATTTCTGCGACCATTATGAAACCCATTATGAGCGGAAGTATGCCAAAGGTATTTATTTCACTCGACTGAGTTAATGCTATTGTAGTGCTCTTCTGGACACCAGTGTAACTACTCTTTTACCTGCCTGGGTTGGTAGGGTGATAATGTCCTCCACCACCTTTATACTTACGTTAATACAGATGTGCAAAAGTTGAAGTTTATACATACGAGAAGTTTATATATACGAAGTTGTAGGAGTAGGAGAAAGTTGGGTAGTGTGTTACACCAGATTTTTTTTTTTTATTATTATACTATAAACTGATGATTCTATTTCAGATTCTTCATTGGCAACCTTTTTAAATAAGGTTAATAAAAGGTCTATGGGTATTACCAGACTTTCAGACCTAAGAATTGGATACGCATATGAAGTGGATAGATTAGAAAGAATCAATACCAAATTTGGAAATGCTGTGATCGCATATAAATTACATGAGACCAACACGGAATGAACACCAGACGAGGAGAGTATTTCTATCGAATAGATCTGCCACTGAGAATATTTTTGTTATAGTGAGATTGTGGTTCAACGAAATACAGAATGCAGAAACCCTTGATGTTGTGACGAAGAGATTGAAAAAAAAACATAGAAAGGTGGTGTTCTGTGATCCTGTGATCTCACCTTGAGGTGTCTGCCGCGCAGACATTGTGGTCCTCCGGGCCGGATTACGCATCCGGTGGTTAGTTCGCCAATTTCACCATGCCCCGCAAGACGCCTTCCCCAGTCAGCGCTCAGCTATCCTCCGTTAGTTTTGACCGCCTGGTCAAATAGGCTACTCCAATGTTGCAGTTCTCGCAAGCGGAAGAGTAATCAACTCGCCCCTAATGCGCCTTGGGCATGCAACGCCAAGCGGAAGAGGAATTTTCAGCGTTCCTCCAAAGAATGGAGCCTATCTTCAGGTCCCAACCTTCCGGGCGACTGTCCGAGGAACTCCTCCTAGCCAAGTGTCGGCCACTCCGCTTTTTTGTTTAGTTTTATGATATTTCAGTACTATAGCTGCTCTGGAAGTATAATGACGCAACTATAAAAGTTGGTGAAATTGACTTTATTGAGTTGGCAGGCTCAAAAATGCATTTGCTATATGTTTGTAAATCGACATAATTGTACTTACAAAATTCGCCACGGGAAGATCCGCCGTTACAACCCGCATGCTTATTACCTTCCCCTCCGGCAGAATAACGACTCATTGTTCAGTTGTGATTAAGAAGTGAAAGTGTGGTCTTCGTTGTCCAAAACGACATAGACTCAACTGCTGTTTGCGACAAGATTGGAACTTATTTTCAGCGCTACAACAACGTAAGTGTTCTTTGTGTCATTTTACTCCAATAAATATTTATTACATTTGACATAATTATTCTTTCCGTCATTGTCGTAATAAAAATTGAAACAATAATACGACCTAAATTATTTTTTCATCATTGTCTTACCCAAAAGATTATTTAAATTTTTTATCATTAAGAATTAATTCGGCCATTTTATTTTTTTTTATGCAAAAGTTATCCGAATTACAGGACAAATGAAAACATGGGTAAAAACTGGACGGGTCAGAGCGAAGTCAACCAACGACATCTCATGGGACTTCACCAAATGAGGTACATTTTTATCAGTTAGTTAATATTCTTACAAAAAATTACTTAATATTTAACTTTGCGTGAGTTTGTGTAGGATGAAACAATCCCCAAAATATCTTTATGTATATAAAAATAACTACCTTGCCAAGAATTAAATATATATAATTTTGTTTATATTCGTAGCCTGGAATGGCGGTTGACGACCCGACCTGGTAGGGGGCCCGAACTTCTATGCGGCCAAGCTATGTGATTCATAATTCAACTCTCACGAAATTCGCCTTAAGGAAACTTGAGCCCTGTAAGCGATATGCCTGCCGTATTGTTCAGATGATGAAAAATTATTTTCATCGGGTTCGAATGTACATACTAAACCATAAAGATAAAACAGCAGCTTCCAATATGAAAGAAGTAGTTTACTCGGTTCAATGCGAATGCGGTTTGTACTATTTAGGCCACACTAAAAACATGCTAAAAATCAGAATGGAACAACACAAGCAATCTTTAAAACATAACAACATCTCTGAAACAGCATTAACTAACACCATAAAATCACAAAACACAATTTTAATTTTAATAATGCTAAAGTAATTGACATAGAAAAAATCTCAATAAACGAAAATTACTAGAGCCAATACATATCTTTATGGAAATAAACAACATTATAAATGACAGAAAGGAATATCCACAAATAACCAAATACTCTAATCTTTTGATCAGTCTTAAACCTTATATATAACTTACAACCACAATCTAAATACCTGCTACTTCATAACCTTCACTATCATCATAATTTCAAATAACCACAGCCAACAGTATTCTCACTCCTTTACAAACCAAATTAACTGCACATATATAAATTAATAATAAAGACCTAATAAATAACAGTAACATAAAGTAAAACATTTAAATATGATCATTTTAAGCAATAAAAAGTGCAACATAGAACATCCCCGTTTGCATTTCACCCCCCTCTATAAAAAAACTTTTAGTTATCCAAGAAATGGCGAATAGCTAGGGTCTTAACTCAAAAACTGTAAGTAAAAAAATGATTTTCTAAATGTAAAATATGCATTACATACTCCATTAACTAACGATTAACAATATATTTTTCTGCATTGCACAGATTATAAACAAAAAAAAATATACCAGCCAGCAATTTGCCACAGTCTACCTTAAATCAATTTTCAATAAAACACGTGCAACTTGGTTTGCCAAAATAGATCACATTATCTGTAATCATCTACCAATATCAACCACTAACGTTAATTTCGAAACATATAAAAATCAAGAACAAAATACAGATGATTAAAAAAAAACAATAAAAAAATTTTTGGAAATTACAAATATATAAAAAAATTAAATACGACCAAAGTACAATCAGTGTATGCACAGTAATTTTAAAATCACCAATTACCCTTTGAGGTGAGCATTATTTGTGGAAATAATTTGTTTCAGTATATTTTTGTATTTAAAAAAATTCTTTTCTTTATATATTTTGAATATTCATACTTAACTACATTGTAAAAAAATTTTTTCATACTGCAGACATTTAAAACCTTTCTGATAATGGCACAGATTAGTGCCGAAACAGAAAAGTAAAACATAGTTACGACGAATGCTTCTCAAATCAAGAACATACAATAATAAAAAGGATTCTGGCTGTAAATTTGGTTCTTCTTTATAACCCAATCAACAAGTTAATATTTTACTTTGCGTGAGTTTGTGTACGATGAAACAATCCCCAAAATATCTTTATGTATATGAAAATAACTACCTTGGCAAGAATTAAATATACATAATTTTGTTTATATTCGTAGCCTGGAATGGCGGTTGACGAACCGACCTGGTAGGGGGCCCGAACTTCTATGCGGCCAAGCTATGTGATTCATAATTCAACTTTCACGAAATTCGCCTTAAGGAAACTTGAGCCCTGTAAGCGATATACCTGCCGTATTGTTCAGATGATGAAAAATTATTTTCATCGGGTTCGAGTGACCTGTATGAACCCAGCAGTAGTACGTGATGAAGGATCACAGTTATTAATGCCGGAATCGGCAAGTATACAAGATGTTGGTATTATTGAGCAGATATTAAATTCTGCACTTATGGAATATATAAGTTTGAACAATGTACTTGGAATGATCCTCAATTTGTAGGTCGCAGTGGAATGATGTAAAAATGAATTAAGAGACCTGGGGTGATAATCGAGCTAATACTCGTACTAGTACGCCCAGGCGAATTGTAAAATCATCACTTGTAATGCATCATATGTATAAACCTTATTGTAACCAGTATGTAGCAAGTAGTAATGTGTTTGGAGCAGAATCTTTTTTAAGTTGGATGCGATCAATGAAGCTGATAGGTCGTAATACGCCCTACCTCTCCCACGCGCGCCCGCTTCCGCATGTGCGTGCATGCGCGCTAATCCGCTTGGTAATTTTGCCTGTCTTGTACCATCTCCTTTCCGGTCGTTAATTTTTACGACCCAGATTATTGCCTCACCCCATAATATCTTCTCCCCCCTTTTCCATCCCTTACCTATTTCGCCATGTGGCCACACAGTTTTTCCTCCCTACTTCCAATCGCCTCGGCCAACGCACTTCTCTTCTCTGCCACTCTTCTTTTGGTGAGTTATGACGTCACCTAACCCTTCACCACTAGAAGAGAATGTTTTGTGTATTGTTCCCATACGATTAAAGCATCTATCAATTAGGACAAGATAGGGAATATCATGTATTGTTTAATAGTTATATCATATCTGTGTAATATTCCCATATGATTAAAGTATTTATCTAATTAGGACAAGATAGGAAATATCATGTATGAATATTGTTTAATAGCTATATCATATCTTCTGTGATATTATATATGTAAATATGGTGCCACAAATATATATAAGGGCATTCCACAAAGAGTTAGTAAGAGTAGATGTTATATTCCGTTTATATGTAATTATACACTGTGCTCATTTTAAATAAAGTATTTTTTTGTGATTTATTAGATTTCAGCTCTTTAACTGGCGCCCGAACAGGGATTGAAGGCGACAAGCTCTATTTCAATAGTTAATTTCAAGCCGGACTTTTATTATTGAAGAACTACTCAAAATACAAGGCGATAAGTCTCTCACCCAAGTTAACTTTGTATTTTGAAGAAATCGAACAGTTACCCTTGGACAACAACTCAAGTAGCACTGAAGGTTTACAGGAAATTCCGAGGAAATGTGAACAGGAATTTGGAAACCACAGAAAGCTGAGGCAACATCCGAGGTATAAAAATCTTTATTAGAGAATTGGACAATTGATCAACTGTCAGAGAGTAGTGGGTTATCTTGGAGCTCGGTTCAGCGAATTTTAACGGAAGATTTGGGGATGAAAAGGGTTGCTGCCAAATTTGTTCCTCGAGTTCTGACTGACAATCAAAAAGAACATCGAGTTGAAACATGTCGTGCTTTGAAACAACAGCTTGAAACTGATCCAGACTTTCTGTCAAAGGTCATTACTGGTGATGAGTCATGGTGCTATGGTTATGACCCAGAAACAAAGCAACAGTCGAACCAATGGAAGACGTCATCTTCACCCCGGCCAAAAAAATGTCGTCAAGTCAAGTCAAACATCAAAACAATGCTGATTTGCTTTTTTGATGCCAAAGGCGTAGTTCATTCAGAGTTTGTCCCCCCAGGTCAGACCGTCAATCAAACCTTTTATTTGGAAGTTTTGAAAAGATTGCGCAATAGTGTTCGCCAAAAAAGACCCGATTTGTGGCAAACAGGAGACTGGTTCTTCCACCACGACAATGCACCTGCACACACAGCATCTCTGTTACACAGTTTTTGGCTAAAAATGGCATGGTTCCGCTGCCCTACGCACCTTACTCGCCTGACCTGGCTCCGTGCGACTTTTTCTTATTTCCACGCATGAAAAAAGGCATGAAAGGTCACCGATTTGACAACATTGAAGAGGTCAAGAAAAAAACGAAGAAGGAGCTGTCAGCCATTTCTAAAGATGACTACAAAAAATGTTTCGAACAGTGGAAGCACCGGTGGGACAAATGTATTAGTTGTAATGGAGAGTATTTTGAAAGGGATAAGGTTGTTCTGTAAAAAATTTGAAAATAAATAGCTTTTAAAAAATAATTCCGTTTTTTTTTGGGTACCCCCTCGTATGGTATGCAAATTGATGAACTTAGCTCTTTATTAAGCAATTTAAGTACTAATCAAAATAATATTAGCACAAACAACATGACACTAAATTTAACCAAAGAGTTCTATAAAAGAATACCCACCTTTGATGGTAACCCATCTGAACTTGTAATATTCACAAATAAGGTAGAAAATCTATTCAACTCATTTTGTAGAGATAATAACCCCCAACGACTGCAAAACCATTTAATACTTCTAGAGGAAGTACAACTAAGACTTGTAGGTACAGCCAGACAATGCTTGTACGAACAAGACTTCACTTCTGTAACAGACCTTTTAGAACATTTGAAAAATCAATTCAAAGACTCTAGGACTACTGAACAACTCAAACTAAATCTATTTAATATGAAACCTAACTCACGGGAACACCCTACGATTTCCTAAGACGGGTACAACATCAAAAGACACTTATACTAGCCAGGATACGGATAGACAACGGACCTGACAAAGATGTAGAAATGCGTATAGCCGAAAGAGAAGTAGCAAAATATGCACTATTTCATCTACACCCTAGAATACAAGACAGTTTCCGACACATGATAGTAGACAACCTAAATACAATCATAAACACACTAAACAACGATAATTCAGATTTAGTCGAACAAATATACCCACGTACTAAACAAGAAACCGATTTCCGAAATTACAACTATAGACAAGACTTTAAACCACAAAGAAATTTTAAACCACCACGCGAAACATATCGACCACACAATAATTTCAACAACCACTATGAACAACCTCGACAAGAACACAGACAGTATAACTACCAAAGACCAAACTTTAACGAATATCGACAGAACACACCTAGACAAAGCTGGCAAAATACACAAAAATTTGAAACTCCTCAAAAACACACTTCACAAAACACAGTCTCTATGAGAATAATAAGTAACCAACACAATAATTTTCATACAGAACATGTTAACGAGGACATAACAAGAATGCAAAATAAAATAGAACAATTAAAAAATAAGCTCGATCATTTTTTAGACTTAGGCACGCACAGCGGGAGACCGCCGAATTTAGAATAAATTTAACCAATACCGAACTGCCACACTTTAAGAACCTAACGAGAAAAACTTGGCTAATCGACACGGGCTCAACCAAAAATTATATACACCCAAATTCCATTCCGGTAGGAATTAAAATTAACTCCGAAGAATTCATAATTGTAACTCCAACGGGACGCGAAAATGGCAATAGTTCAATCGAATTAGACCTAGCTCCACCATTTGGGTTCAACTTTTGAACAAAAATTAAATTTTATGTCTACCCTTTCAGTAAAAACTTCGATATGTTGTTAGGATCTGAAACAATGAAAGAAATAAATATGAAAATAAATGTTAAACAGAACGAAATTAATTTAAAAGATAATATAATAATAAAAGAAAAAAAAGTAATGAAAAAAAGCGGAACTAAGGAAGTAAATAAAGAAAAAATTTTATTCAAGATTGAACTAAATGATAAAGAAAAGGTAAAAGAATTAATTCGAGCGGAACATATGTCTCAACATGTCCTCACGCCAGAAGGAATCAAACCAAACCCTTTAAAAATAACTGCTATTAAAAAATTTCGAATACCCAAAACTCAAAAACAAGTAAAACAATTCCTAAGATTAACGGGCTATTATAGGAAATTTATACAAGGATACACGAACATAGCCAAACCCCTGACCAATGCCTTAAAGAAGGATGAAAATATTAATCATAAAGACCCCAAATTTAATGAAGCCTTCGAAAATTTAAAAGAACTAATCATTAATGCTCCAATCTTACAATTCCCAAATTTCAATTTACCCTTTACGCTTACCACTGACGCTAGTAACTATGCATTGGGCGCGGTGCTTTCCCAATCATCAGAAGGGAGAGATCACCCTATTTCTTTCGCTTCTAGTACACTTTCTACTACAGAACAAAAGTATTCAGCAATCGAAAAAGAATGTTTAGCAATTGTGTGGGCTTGCAATCACTTTAAACCTTACTTATACGGCAAAAGATTCGAAATACATACAGATCACAAACCCCTAAAATGGCTGTTTACTATGAAAAATACGAATGCAAGACTAATGAAATGGATATTCCAGTTAAGCGACTTCGAATTCGAAATAAAACATATCCAAGGAAAAACGAACTATGTAGCGGACGCGCTCTCACGCATCCCAATAGAAAACACACTTAATATTTTGGAAAATGACGAACTCGATCAAATACTAGACAATCTATCTGAGCACTCGATAAATTCAGAAGAACAAGAAATCATTAATGAAATACTACAAGAAAACGAAACCGATATGGCGACTATACACTCACAGGATTCCTCAAATGATATCATACACATAATGGAAAAGGAAAAACCAGTAAACGTAGAGAAGAGACAAATTCATATAGAACCAGGGAATGGAAAACCAAAAATTATTAAAAAATTTAAGAATAAAACTATTATTGAATTACAAATACGAGGGCCGTTCGGAAAGTAAGTTGCCGAGGCGTCTGGTTGCCGTATGGGTGGGGGTAGCGGCGCGATCTCGGCTGCGCTGTGAAGCTACGTGCAGTGCGCCTCTGGCAGTGTCACAGTGAAGGTCGCTACGCCGTTCTAACTGCTCTTAACTATTGTTTAAAATGGCCGCTACAATCAACAATCCCGCCGACTGTGATGTACGTAGTGTAATTAGATTTCTTTTGGTTAAAGAAATGAAACCAGTGGAAATTCATCGTGAATTGTGTTCTGTCTATGGAGAAGCCATAATGAGCTACACTGCAGTAAAAAAATGGTGCCAGTTGTTTCGTGAAGGACGATCGAATGTTCACGACGAAAAGCGAAGTGGCCGACCGTCTGTGGTTACCGATGACCTCATCGAACAAGTCAATAATAAGGTTAGAGAAAATCGAAGATTCACGATCACTGAGCTTTCACAGCATTTCCCACAGATATCAAGAACTGTAGTTAACAATAGAAATTGGGACTGAAAAACTTGGATATCACAAATTTTGTGCCCGATGGGTACCCAAACTCTTGACTGACGAACGCAAAACAAAGAGAATGGGATCAGCTTTAAAGTTTCTTACCCGGTACGATGAAGAAGGTGACGAGTTTCTGAACCACATAATCACTGGTGATGAAACATGGGTTTCATATGTGAATGTCGAGCAAAAAAGCCAATCAATGGAGTGGGGTCACATCTCGTCGCTGCTCAAACACAACAACTTTTGAACGATTTTGGCTGGGACATCTTAGATCACCCACCCTACAGCCCCGACTTAGCGCCCAGTGATTACCATGTGTTTCCCAACATGAAGAAATGGCTCGGGTCAAAGCGCTTCAAGGACGATCTGAAATATAATCATCTGCAAATCCCAAGCAGGAGACGCGCTCGCCCTCCAAGAGGAACCCACCTCCTCAGAGAAAGAAGAGAGGATCTCATCCATCGCCAGATTAAAAATCAGTGGCGATAGAGGATCACCCTGCCTCACTCCCCTTCGAAGGATGACGTCCTTACTGGACCTGCCCTTCACCTCAAACCGTGTACTGGCTTGGTCGTAACAACTTAGTATATAACCAATAAAAGATTCAGAGAATCCTCGGGCACGCAGGATGCGCTCGATCGCCCCATGATCAAGACTATCGAACGCCTTCATAATATCCAACGAGACCAAATGCACCTCACGCAACGAAGACCGTGCCGTCGCCAACAGAGAGTCGAGAATAACAAGATTTTCGGCTACTGCGTCCACGGAGACAAAGGCCCTCTGACGTACGTCAAAGAGACGTAGGGCACTTAGCCTGGCTGCCAAGATCTTATGAAGGTGTCGTTCTACTACCGACACGACCGAAATCGGCCGATAGCTGCCCGGAGAACCGGGTAAGTCTGATTTAGGGATAAAGACCGTGCGTGACACCCTTAACGCTTCCAGTAACTTCTCTTGCACTAATATTGTGTTATATAACAGGGCCTTGATTGATGGTGGGACCGCATTCCACGACCGGGCCGAGATGTTATCTGGTCCGACTGCGGAGCGCATCGCGATCCGATGGGCATGCACCTCGTCCATGCTGATGGGGCCAAGCAGGTCGCCAACGGCAATCGGAGGGCCAACTTTCCGAAGAGGGTGGCTCTCCTCAATACCTATTGGCGTCTGCAGCAAGGGAGCCCAAAACCTTTCGATTTCCTCCAGGCCATGGGCACCCCGCCACGGACCACCATCCAGCACTTCGTGTGCAGCCCTGGACCGGTTGCGCTTCCACAGGGTCTGCGTGCGCGCATACGCTATTCTTCTTTGGATCCTTTTATTCTTCTTGCGCCTCGGCCTACGACCGCGTCGCCCACCAAATGTACCACGCCCCGAGAGCTGTGCTAGTGCAGCCCCAGGAAAGCATAGCCTAAGCCAGCTAACCAATTCATCACTGACGTCGTGACCGTCCAGGGCTTTCGCGGCTGAACAGCGAAGCTGCTTAGCGCTGAAACCCTCTCCAGGCACGACCGTTTCCCAAAGGAGAGACCTTACTGCATTATGCACCTCGGACTCTCCTCAATAAAATCGGACGCCGGGGAAGCCGACACAGACCCGGCGCCCATACTAGCACTGTCGATTGAGACAGAGAATGATCGCTGTCACTCTCGGCACCATCTGAGGACGTGGCAAATAGCGGGTCCGACGGTTGTGACCTCAGCGCGCGCAGCGCATCCTCCACCATCGCCCTGTAGTCGGCAAGACGTCGAACGCCCTTAACCGACTCTAAGCTTCTGTTACTAAAGAGAGGCAGGAGCGCCTGATTCATGAAACGAGTTCCTGCAATCGTGCACTCCGCCTCCCTTTTTGCCAGTATTAACAGCTCCTCCCGACTCCACCTGACTTTCACAGTAGGCAAGTCGATGCTGTTTGCATATTCAGCAGGGTGTGACCGCTGAAGGTGCACACCCAGACCTCTCCTCGTGGAGAAGGTTCTCCCACACTCTGGACACTCAACCGAAAAAGCGGCTCACGGGATTGCGTAGACGTTATCGTAGAGTGCCCGTACGAAACACTCGTTTGGCAAATATTACGAGATATAAGAAATACCATCGAAGACGACAATTTGCTGCAAGATTTAGATCTAAATTGAACAGTAAACCAATACTGTATAAGAGTATTAAATCTTATAAATGTATTCGAAAATTTGCATACGGTTTTGGGTTGAATTCTTTAAATTTCAATAATGAAACAAATTTAAAATCTAATAATGCAGAATATGATGAATTGAGGTCCTATTTACAAAAGTACAAATTTTTTAAAGTAAAATCAGTTTCATTGTACTTCAAAAACTTCAATACTACATTTTATAATGTGATCAATCATAATATGGAACCTCAAGAAAGAGCTAGAGCTGCCGCATGTTTGTTCGCTGATGCAGCAGCATGTGACAAACTTCCAGATATATCACAATGTACAATTAATTTTAGTCGTAAAGTTAGTATACCACTGCAATATTTCTATCTGTACGATTTGCCGCTAGATGAGTGGAGTGATACCAGATTATTTGATAGTGTTAGTAAAAACAATGTATATATAAAAAAGAAAAATGCAAATAGATTTGCTAAGTTTAGGGTACGGTATAATGTGAAATGTAACGGTTATTGCGAATCAAGCAATTATAATGCTGATAATATTAATGATGTTCCAAAAATGTTAATGGAGCAGAAAACTACAAATAAACCTAGTAGTTTATTTATTGGTCCTATATGGACTGCAGATGATTTTCCTAAGGATCAATTACAGTTTCAATTGTATAATGTACATTTTAAGGTTTATAAATATGTTGTATACGAATTTTTTGGTAAGGAAATAAATTAATTAATTTTATAATTTTCATTTATTTCAGAATGCCTAATCCTATTCTAGAATGGTTCCAGGATTCCTATGGAAACATTGTAATTGGTAATTACACATGGCCAACATTTGTGATTGAAGCTGTATTCTGCAGTAATTATTCATACAGATACAGATCCCGAAGGCGTCGACGGACCACCGACGGGAGGCCCGGTGGAAGCAGCGGGCTGGATGTGAACTTGGCGAAATCATGGTCACTCTCTCTTAATCGGGGGCACGCAAGTTGGTCAAAGTAGATACAGATTTGCGGTTCAGGGTGTCTGGGGGGGAACTCAGGGCCATAGGGATAATGGATACTTTTGAAATATCTGGGGGTTGAGTTTGGTCCGAGGGGCGTGGTCGTTCCCGATCTGAACATTGATGGGGAGCTGGAGCGGATCGATAGGGCTCCGGTTAAGCCCCAGCAAAGGCTGGCGATTGTGCGGGATTTCCTTTTGCCGTTGCTGTATCATCGGCTCGTCCTGGGCAAGTTGGATACCGCCAAATTACGGGGGCTTGACATTTTGATTAGGAGATGGATCAGGAAGTGGTTACGGCTGCCGTTGGACCTCCCAAAGGCCTATATGCACGCTACCCATAAGTCAGGGGGTTAGCAATACCGCGGTTGGAGACCCTGGTTCCGATGTGGCGGGCATCCCGAAGGCATAATGTAATGGGATTTTGGGGGGACGTTGAGAGGGAAGTCCTAGGGGAGCCACAGACGGTGCCGGATGGCCATCCACTACGGACGAGGTGAAGCGGGTGTTCGCTGATGAACTTTATGGTCGGGTAGATGGGGTGGACTTGAGGGAGTCTGACAGGGTGCGGGCCTCCACGGCCTGGCTGGCTGGCGAGGGAGTATCGGGCCGCGAATTCATTCAGTTTGTAAGACTGCACTCCGGGTGCCTCTCCTGCCAAATGAGGACATCGCGGGGCAGAAGGGGACTGGACGGATTATAGTGGGAGATGAAAGTATAAAACGTACGCGTACGAGTATATCTAGTGTTACTTATATACTCGTACGCGTTAAGGAAATATGGGTAGTGAGAAGAATTCTAAGTGTCAAGATCAGAAGGCGGAGCAGTCTGGTGCAAGTTCCAGCAGGCAGGGTCAACGGCCTAGACAGCGTGCATCAAGCAGTTTTTTCATTACATGGCCATATGGTGGGGAGACTCCACCAAGGTTAATAAGAGACTTGGTATTGCTAAACTTGAATTTATTTTGTTCAGTGCTTTTATACTGCATTAGTTTGGAAAAAGGTCAGACCGGAAGGCAAAGTGAGTACCATATACACTGCTATGTAGAATTCACTGCAAAATTGCTATTGTCTGAAATTTCAGAATATTTTAGAGCTGTATTTAATTGTACTAGTTTGGACGTACAGAAGTGTAGGTCACGGCGAAACGTTTTAAAGTATATTACTAAAGAAGATGAAGATTATGTAACAAATTGTCGCATTTCTGAGTTGTCTCTTCGTGCACAGTGTTTTTACTATTTTAAAAATATGGCGAGTTTTCAGTTTTCTCACCCATTTATTGTAGAGCACAGGAATAACTATAAATTTCTAATGAATATGTATGAGGAGGTAAGATTGAAGACCAAAATCGGTTATTCATATATTTATCCCGAGATTAGGGTTGATATTGATTGGGCTTCTGATGTATATGAATGGTGGGACACTTACGTTACTACCAAGTATTATTACAAAAAGAAGCACCTTTTTGGACCATCTAATGTTGGGAAGAGTACTTTAGTTAAGCAACTTGTTAATGGACTAGGCGATTTGGTTTTTTATGCTCCTAGTGTAAAGTTAAATTTTCCGTTTGATTTGTTTAATTGTAGTCACCGGTGCATAGTGTTTGAGGAATTTAATGTTCATAATTGGGACTTTGATTTTCTCAAAAAATTACTTGCTGGTGACTATGTTACGTTGAACCTGAAGTATTGTGACAACAAAAGGTACAAAAATGAATATCCAATTATTATGGTATCAAATTATCCTCCTGATACATCGGCCGAATTTCATAATCGGGTAAAGGTAGTGAAAGCTGAATTATTACTCAGTCCGGATAAGATTTGTAGTGTTTTGTGTTATTAATGACTTCGATTATGATATCGTGATTAAGGTTCTGGAAAAATTTCATGCTAATACATCAGAAAGAAATCTAACAAAATTGTATGCTTTATACCAGGACTGTTTGAGGAAAAAAGCATATACAATTAGATATGAATCATATAACGTTAAGGATAAAAAAGCACAAAATATTGGTGGACTTAAGTATAATCTGGCGCCTGTAATTAGTATGTCGAACATTTATACGTTAGACCATGAGTGTAAATATAAGCTAACACCCAAAAATTTGCTGCAAGATATAAATCAAAATTAGGTGCTAAACCTATTACTTTTAAAAGTGTAAAATCTTATAAATGTGTTAGAAAATTTGCTTATGGTTTTGGATTAGATTCGCTTAACTACCACAATGAAACAAATTTAGTTAGCAATAATGCAGATTATACTGAACTTAATGCTTATTTAAAGAAATACAAGTTTTTTAAGATTAAGTACATTGCTTTGTATTTTAAAAACTTCAATACTTCATTCTACAATGTAATAAATCATAACATGGATGCTGCTCAGAGATCCGAAGTGGCGTTATGTTTATTTGCTGATGCTAGTGTATGTAATAATATTCCCGATATATCACACTGTACATTAAATTTTAGTAGGAATGTTAGTATACCGTTGCAATATTTTTACCTATACGATTTGCCACTTGATGAGTGGTCAGATAATAGAGTATACAAAGATGTAAATAAAAGCAATGTTTACATAAAGAAAAAGAATGCTAGTAAATATGCTAAATTTTGTGTACGCTACAATGTTAAGTGTTCTGGTTATTGCGAAAGCGCTAACTATAATGAATCTAATATTCAGGATGTTCCGAAAATGTTAATGGAACAGAAAACAATTAACAGACCTAGCAGTTTGTTTTTAGGGCCGATGTGGACATCGGCAGATTTTCCTAAAGATCAAATACAAATGCAATTATATAATGTACACTTTGAAGTATACAAATATGTAATTTACGAATTCTTCGGCAAAGAAATAAATTGATTAACTGGTTACTTGTTTGTTTTTTATTACAGAATGCCTAATCCTTTACTTGACTGGTTCCAAGACAGTTTTGGAGATATATTAGTAGGACCTAACCACTGGCCAACATTTGTTATAGAAAGTGTTTTCTGCAGTGATTATTCTTATAGACATAGGGCAATCATAGTGTGTTTTTGTGTCCTAAACGGAATTAATTTAGATATATTAATAGATTTGATTAAGAGTTGTGGACTTAAACAGTTAAGAACAAATCAGGAAAGGGAATTAATCCTTTTAAATAGATATTTCACCGAACACCCAAACTCCAATTATAATCGAGCTAGATATTCCTCATACGACATCATAAGGCGGGAATTCTGTGATTTGAATGGAGTTCCTGTTCATTTCCCGCGCTTGAGGTTATCTAGAGCGATCAGTGAACTCTGTATGTGGCATTTGATAAACATTGGCCTTATCTGACCGGTTGAGAAAGGATGAGTCACGCGCCAGCATGCAGTAGTAGTGGTGGGGGGCGCCAGCCATTGACCGTCAAGGTCACCAACCGGGCCGCTCTAGCCCCTTCGTTAATAGAACACCCTCTAACGAAGGGGCCACAAGAGGGGCCAGAAGCAATATAAACGCTCGACCGCCTACTTGTATTCACAGTCGTACCAAGCAACGTGATACTTCAAGTAGACATTATTTTGTAACTCTTACATTAGACAGTGAAGATTTGAGTAATGTTAGACAACTGTTTATTGAAAGTTTTACTGGAGTTATTGGATTTTGCTGTTCAATCGAAACAGAATCTTGCGGTCAAGTTCTTAAAAACCACCTTCACGCATATTTGGAGTTTGAAGGTAAGGTGAAATTCTCTGAATTGCGTAATTATATTTCCTGTAACTTTCCTGATTTGAGATTTGATATTCAAAATGTAAAAAGGAAAAAACAGTTACTAGTTTATATTAGTAAATCTGATTTAGAAGTGTATACTAATATTTCAATTTCAAAGTTAAGTTTTAATTATCAACTTCATAAATGGGCAAATAGTAAAGAGAACTTCACTGTGGTAGATCCATTTGTTGTAGACCACAGAAACAACTATAAGTTCATCGAACGTTACCACAGTGAAGTTGTTAAAGAAAATTATTACAGTTACATATGGCCATTCATAAATATTTTTACAGCTAAATGGGCAAACGAAGTTATAGATTTTTATGTTCATTTTGTATCTACCGTTCATTATCAGAAGAAGAAACATTTATTTTAC
The DNA here is from genome assembly GCA_011037195.1 of Triatoma infestans. Lineage (NCBI taxonomy): Eukaryota > Metazoa > Arthropoda > Insecta > Hemiptera > Reduviidae > Triatoma > Triatoma infestans. The sequence continues at coordinate 66,418 of JAAEAF010003453.1, read as the reverse complement.
GGCCGGTCTAATACTGGTAAAACTAGTTTAATTAATTTTTTATGTCGTGATGTTTCTCATCTGATTACGTACGCCGGTTACGGTGATTATTTCTTAGAGACTCTAAAGGATAATACTAAAGTAATAATTTTCGATGAATTTGATATCACCAATTATCCTTACGGAAAATTAAAACAATTATTGGCTGGAGAAAATTTTGCTTTAAGGAAAAGTATACTTTAGATAGAATTGTTCAATATTCTGAATTAATCATTATAATATCGAATAATGAACCATTAATGGACGAGGCATTTCTGAATAGGGTACAAGTTGTTTATGCGGATGTTCCGTCGGCAGACTTCAGCGGCCAAACGCAGGCTATTCAAGAGAAACCGATACTTGGGACTGCGTAGACGGAAACCGCAATTGTCGCTACGAAGAAATCGTATCAAATATTTTCGCCGATATCGCAAGGTTTACATCGGCCGAATTTCATAATCGGGTAAAGGTAGTGTATGCTCATTCTTTTTGGTTGCAGGTAACCGCAGATTTGTGTATTACTACTACTGTATTCGTGTATTACTACTACTAGATTGTCAAATATTGCGATCCCTCAACAAAGAAAATAGGGGACGCAGACTTCCTTCAATTAAGAGTAACCAAGTAATCAATATAATTAAAAGACTAAGTAATGACTATATAACTCTAGAGAAAGAATATCAAGCCGCTCATAACATTCAAACCAAAATTGAAAATATAGAGTTAACTGTTAGAGACACAAATAAAACAGTAAAGAGTCTAAATGTCAGACCGGAACGGCAATATGTTCAGGAGCTGCAACCTCAAGCTACTTTTGCCGAAGTAATTAAATGAGCTAAGAAGCAAAACATTGGAAATAAACTTTTAATAAAGCCATTGATGGTTCAGACATTGAAAGTAGCGATTAAGCTAAAGACGTTGTTTGTAAAGAGATTAAAACTAAATTAGATACAGTACAAATAAATTCCATTAGGAAAATTAGAAATAGGGGAATAATTATTGATACTGCATCAGCGCAGGATGTTAGTGTAATCAAAGATCAAATCTGTGATGCGAACCTGGGATTAACTGCAGAAGTTCCAAAGCCAGTACGGCCCAGAATGATAATTTATGACGTTCCAACAGATATAGACAAAGATGAACTTATGCAAGAAATTTCTTCCAGGAACTTGGAGAAATTGGGCTTGACCAGAGAGAAAGTACAAGAAGAGGTTGTGGTAAGATTTGCGTTTGGTGGGAAGGATCGACCCAGAAGAAATTGGGTAATTGAAGTCAGTGGACGAACACGAAGTATGCTACTAAATTCTGAACGTATTTCTATTGGATGGAGCTCGTATAGAGTAAGAGACTTTGTATCCGTACTTCGTTGTTTTAAATGTCTAAACTTTGGACACTCCTCTAGAGTCTGTACCAAGGCAATCGTTTGTGCACATTGTTCAGAAGAGGTCATACGCTTACGTCGTGTCCCAAGAAAGAGTTGGAGTCAGTTTGCGGTAATTGTAGGAGTAAAGGCCGGGAATCTAGTCATAATGTTCGAAGTAAAGATTGTCCGGATTATGTGAGACTACTGAGGAACTATGTTAACCGTATCTGTTATGACTGATTTATCTCAAAAACATAATAAAAATTTAACAATTTTGCAAGTTAATGCGCAGAGATCAAAAGCGGTAGTCGCTCAAATTCGTGAATGTATCACTGATGCCTCTATTGATATAATCCTCATACAGGAACCTTACGTTGTGGCTGGGAGGGTTCGAGGTTATCCCTGTACTTATAGAGTAGTTCAGGGTGACCTTGAAACTTGCTGGTCGGCAATAGTGATCGTCAATCACGATCTTACGTCACTAGAACTGACGGACGGTGTACCATTTTGCTACGTGTGTCGAAATTATTAGCCGTGTTGGTAGATTCTATTTGGTCTCGTTGTATTGTCAACCGTCAGCCGATTGTGAAATATTCGTACAGTATTTGGATCAAGTAAGTCACACTTTAATCGGACAATGTTATATAGTTGGTATGGATGCTAATGCCAATTCAACTCTTTGGGGTGGCCAAGAATTGGATACCAATGGTATGTTATTAGAGAAATCCTTGTCGGCTGGTAATTATATGATATTAAATGTTGATGGACATCTTCCTACATACAGTTCTATTCATGGTGAGAGTTTTATTGATATCACTTTATCATCTCTAAATTTTATACAGTATATATCGAATTGGACGGTACAGGAGGATTGGACAACCAGTGACCATTTCAAAAGATCGTAGTAATGTTTGTGACTATTTGACACATAATAGATTTAATCTTAGGAAGGCAGATTGGGATTTATTTTATGACGCTATACTAGATTGGTTTACGGATCAAAAACTCTCTATGTATGACAGAATGGCGGTTGACGATATAGCCTTGGATGTACAAGCGGGTCTCCAGCATTGCTGCAAGTATTCTATGAGAAAAAAGAAGTACAACCCTAAACATGTACCATGGTGGAATGACGAATTAACTAAGCTGAAGGAAGGAAGTAAATAAAATTAGAAGATTATGTCAGAAAAAGAGAAAAAACGGGACAACTGATGAAATTGAACTGTTGAAAAATAAATTGAAATTTGTTAAAAACAAATACAACAGTAGCATTAATCGAAGTAGAAGTGATCTTGGCGAACATTAGTTTTACAAGTTGCAAATCAAGACCCGTGGAGTGTTGTGTACAAAATCGTAATGGGTAAATTAAATCAACAAGAAATTTATAATACGATTGTTAAGGATGGTAAAGAAGAGTTGAGTTGGGTCGGTTCTGTAAACTTGATTTTAGATAAATTTTGCTTGAAAGATGATGAGATGTCGGATAATGACTTCCATCGTACGGTCAGATCAGATAATTTAAGTTTTCTAAAACAAGCTTATAGTAATCAGCTCGAGATACTAAATACTGATCCGTTAGATATTCAAATGGCGGTTGAGGATATGAAGATGGGTAAGTCACCAGGATTGGATCTAATTGAGGTTGAGGTGGTAAAACGTTTGTGGTTTTATAAGCCGGAAGTTTTGAATTATTTATATTATCGATGTTTAAATGATACCATTTATCTGGTTTGTTGGAAAATTGGACTTCTAAAGTTGATTCCAAAAATAAGTGATAAACCGCTAACAAGTGTCATGTATTGGTAGTCTTTGAAAGAATCGTAGTTAAAATGTTAGAAGTTAAATACAGGGAATCGGGCTTGACCTCTCCCCGACAATATGGCTTTAGGAAAGGACATAGTACTAGTATGGCATTGAGGGCGTGCAGCCTTTTGTTGCAGGTTCTGGGAAGAAGTATGTGTTGGCGATCTTTTTGAACGTAGCAGCAGCATTCGACAGTCTTTGGTGGCCAGCAATAATGAGGAGAATTCGGATGGCTAACTGTGGACCTCATCTATATCGATTGCTAAATAATTATTTCACATCAAGACAAGTTATTGTACAAGGACAGCACACCCAGATTAGAAGATTTTTGGAACGAGGATGTCCGCAGGGCTCTTTGTTGGGTCCTATATTATGGAACATCGAGCTAGATGAATTGCTCTCGATGGTGATAGAGAATGGTGAACTAGTAGCTTACGCTGACGACCTTGTGTTGTTAGTACAGGCTGACACAAGAAGAAACTTGGAAGAGATAGCTTGCAGGGAGTTGGAGAAAATTAACCAATGGATGATAAACGTTAAATTAAAATTATCTGTATCAAAGTCTTCTATTATATTATTAAAAGGAAAGCTAGGTGTGAATCGTCACCCAATTGTTAAATTGAGTGGCCAATCTATTATTTATTCTAAAACAGTCAAATATTTGGGTGTCATGCTGCAGGAGGGCCTTGGCTTTATGGCGCATCTCGATTTCCTAAAAAGTAAGGTTAAAAACCTATGTGCAAAATTATATAGAATAATGAGGGTTGATTGGGGTCTTAAGGGACGATCAGCTTCATTGATATATGATTGCGTATTTGTCCCACTTGTCACTTATGCGGCCGAGGTTTGGTTTTCAAACGTAGACAAGGTGGCTTTCAGAAGTAAATTATTATCACTACAAAGATATATGTTGCTTGTTATCACAAGATGCTGCCGCACCATGTCTAATGAAGCTTTGCAGGTGATGGCGGGCAAGCTTCCCTTGGACTTGGCTGTGACATTAGCTGGATTGAAAACTAAAATAAGGAGAAATGTTCAGGAATAGTGGTGAGAAGAAGAGAAGGCTCTTATGTAGAGATATGGAAGAATGGTATGCTGGAAAATAAAAGGATATTGGAGCAACTCATGTTGCAGTGGCAAAATAGGTGGAACAGTACGAACCATGGAAGAGTTACTTTTGAATTTCTACCGGAAGTTGACCTGGTTAATGCTAGGACTCGTCCTTGGCTTTGGCCGGGTTTAGCTGCCTCGTTCTTTAAGACTGGCCATAGCCCTTTTAGTAATAACTTAAAGAGATTGGGGATAGTGGAGAACGAGATGTGTTTCTGTGGAGCTGAGGAGACTTGGCGGCATGTTCTATATGAATGTAATTTATATCAAGACCTTAGATACTACTATGCAGACCTCTTAAGTAATAACTGTTTGAAGGATATTGCTGTTGCTGAAAACAAATTTTTGCAATTTTCAAACCTAGCAAATCAACTGATAGGAAGAAGAAGGATCCTAGAAGAGTTAAATAATTAAATTGTAACTAATTATAATTAACTTGTTTCTATTTTGTATTTTGTAACTTACACTTTATTCTAAATTGGATCTGTTTTGATATACTACAACATCCGAGGTTTAGCTAGATAGTAGTGACACGCCTCCTCGATGGCAGGGACGGTAACCCATCTTGAGGCAGAGCTATCTTAATTTAGTTAAAATATTATGTTTTCTTTTATTTTAAATATATCATTATTATTTCATTTAAATACTTAAAGTATAAGATGTAATAATTTCATAGTATTAAAATCTTTTCTTTTTATAAAAGAGCTCACTCAAGCAATCTTTCATTCAAAGAGCTCGAGCTCACTAAGTGTCAATTAATTGTTAAGTGCTTGGGGTATTAATATTATCCGTATTTTTGTTTTATGTTCTTTTATTTGTTTTATATTCTTTTTATTATTTCAATTTTAACTTTAACTTTAACATTTAAATAATTGTTAATATTTAAGAGTAGTGTTTGTAATTTCTTTTGTATAAGACATTTGTAAGATGGGTATGAGAGAAATCTCAGGTACCATCATTAAATTAAGCTTGTAAATAAAATGTACCTGTGTCCGGGACACCTCATTAGGCCCGACCTTGTCGCGGTGAAGGGGGAGGGGGCTTGGGTTTTGGAAGTGCAGGTGGTCTCACCCTGCGGGGGACTGGCCGAGGTAAATCGAAGCAAGAAGCTCAAATATGGTACGGCGGAGATCCGAGGTGCGGTGGAGGCCCTTACCTGTAAGAGATTTCTGCGGGTCGTGGGTGTTACGCTGTCCTGGAAGGGCATATGGTGGTTACAGTCGGCCCGTGACCTGCGGGAGTTGAAGATTGGTAACAAGGTGTTGGAGTGGGCTACCGAAAGGGTGATCCGAGGGTCACACATATCGTGGACGCGCTGGAATCAGCTGTGAGGGGGTACAGCCGATGGAACTCGCTAGATCTTGTACTTCGTGGCCATAGCAGGGACTTCAGATAGAACACTCTAGCCACTCCCCGCTCTGGGGAGTCGTCGTTCCAGCCCGCAAGTGCTCTCATTCGGTCGATTATCGTAGAGCCGCCCCTGGATTGTGACCGTCTGCGCGGCGTGTATGCTGGATTGGTGCACGATGGCTGTAACGAGTGTGTTCGGTTGGTGGGTGTATTGTAGTGTAATAAGCAGAGGGGGTAATTATATTTTTGTTGTTGTTCGAAAAGCAACAGGTCGTTTGTACCATTGTAGGGTCAAGTTCATTGTACACTGGTGTCAAATTATCATATATATCTTTGCTCTGTATAATAGCTTGAGCTGTATATTGTATTTATAATTCTAGTTGTTGGCCTGGTTGCTTGCTTCATGTAGTTTAAACAACCCTCTGTTTTATTTACTAAGGGTACCATTTTGCTGTTGTTACTTAGTATGTAATTGTCACAATGTTTGCAGTATCTATGTAATGGCATAATTGCTTTATTATCAATGTAACTGGTAGTTACATTATGTTATATGTACAGTATTATCAATGTAATTGAAGTTTACACAACCTTTTGTTTTATTTACTAAGGGTACAATTTTGTCGTTGTTATTTAGTATGCAATTGTTACACTGTTAGTATTATCAATGTAATTCTATAAGCTCAAATATACTATGTCAATAGCCAAAACTGTAACGCGGCAAGTGGTGCCATCTAGGAGAGAAGACAGGTACCTAAGGTTCTTAGTGGCCGTAGGAAGCGCTGGCGGCGCTCTAGTTTTGACCGTAATAGTCGAGAGAAGTCTGGAATGTTCTCTACTGGTATAAATAGAGGGACCACAGAGAGTTGAGAGAGTTTTTCAGTTACAAACGAAGTTACAAGTTTGTGAAAAAGTGTACAAAAGTGAACAAAGTGAACTTTTGTGGTTTAAAGTGTGAAATAATTATTATTAAGCGTTGTATTTAGTAATTTATTGTGTATAGCAATAAATTGGTGCTTTCTTTATTGAAGTTTAGAGTATTTTATCTATACGAACCCACTTAAAAGTAGTTGCAGTAGCTAGTTTAGAAAGAAAAACATTACAACAGTAAAGGAAAACAATGGTTGAATTTCTATGAGGATTACAATTTGGTAGTTCTCAGTGGGAGGACAAAAGGGAACGTGTTGGGTGAATTCACCTTTATAGGGCCTATTGGGACCTCAGTGAATGATCTATGCTCCGTAAGCTTCTCAATTCTTTCAATAGTACAAGATTTTTTGGTTCTTCCTGAAAACTATTCGGATCATTGCCCTATCTCATTAACTTTAAATTTGTTAAAATCTAATGAAGGTGAAGTCATTAAACTCCCTCTCTTGCCTAAGTTGACCTGGCACAATAATAATGTAAAATATAGGGAAAAATTAGATAAAGAAATGGAGAAATGTAACGAGTTTGGGGAAAATCCACAAGATGTTCTTAGTTCGTTAGTAACTATCATTAAAAATGTAGAAAAAGGGCAGTTAAACCGTATACCGTTAATTTGAAAACAGGAATGGTTGGATTGGGAATGTATTAAAGAAAGGAAACAAATATTTAAATTATTAAATTTATTCAGGAGAACTAACTCTAGTACTATAAAAAAATATCTATTTGGCATCTAATAAAAATTATAAACTAATGTGTACGAATAAAAAAGACATGTATTTTAAACAAGTGAGTGATAAAATAAAAAAAGTAGAGATTCAAAACAGTTTTGGAATTCCATAAAAACATTTAAAAAACAAAATTTTATCTGCAATGCCAATTTGAACCTTATTGATTTCAAAAGCTATTTTGAAAAATTACATAATGTTGTTTTTGAGGTTCCTACTATGCTTTATGCTGAACTTTTTGCTCATAGTTCCATTTTGGATGATAAATTCTGTTACGTATTTCTGGAGTTTAAGGGGAGTTTTAATGCAGCGAAATACGTAACTGTTTGAGTGACAGTCTTGAATTGATAGAGGCCCCTCCCATCAAAAAAGAGACAGGACGTTATTTACAATTTTGGTCACCTAGAGCACTGTTGTAACGTTCTAGCCTTAACACAGGGTATCAGTTTCTCAATCTAATCACCTAGCTAAGTGGCAGGGCCCTAGTAGTTGTAACCTTATCACTACCTCAAGTTCCGTTCTATCTCGTGGAGCTGGTGTGACGCCCAACCAGACTGCATTTTTCGTTCTTAGTGAACATCTTACACAAATCCGTTTATATTGTGTGAATCATCTTGTGAGATTGCACAATTATCTTCGAATAACATTTTCTAGTGTATGTTAAGTTCGGTGGCGTATCATTAAATCGCTGGATCACAGTTCTCTTTTTACGCCGTTCAGTTGCTGCCCCACGTGGGTACTCTTCTCAGCAGTCTGGTAAACCTTTAATTTACAGTCTCACACTCAGTAGGAGCTTATTCAGCAGTGATAATAGGAGTCACCACTCTAAATAGAGTCAAAATCTGGCGGATGCACGTGGCGTATATTAACATCTTCTACATTCAGAGTAAGATAATTTTTCTCTTCTTTCCTCTCCTTGATATCTCTACTCTGTTCATTATTAAGTGTTAATATAAGTCGGCAGAAGCCGTTTAAGCGATTATTGCAATCGCCCTGAAGGTAATAGTTCATATTATTTTCTCTTGTCTCAATACCTTCAGTCTCAGCTCAACATTTATTTTATTACTAATCGTTTATCTAATTCCAAGCTAAGTGACTATTCACTGCAAGCTCCACTTGTACAGTCTGGAGAGACAGAGTCTCTACACTGGATAGAACGAGTTCTAATTAAAGGAGGTGTACGGAACTATAATAACTTCAAGGCAAGTATACGCACCTTAGCTTTTCTTATTAGCCCTCCTAGTGCTCTTATATTTTCTCTCAACCTAGGTTGAGAATATACAGCTCCGTCTGTCACCTGCACAGTTCCTACATAGTTATTCTTATGCCAACAGCTTTGCAGCTTCGCCGCTGGTCCTCCGTCGGATGTGAGATCATCCTTCATCAGCAACCTGTGGACAGCTCTGGAAGGGATTGCCTGCCCTTCAGGCAGTCAGAGGAGTTCCCAGGGCATACCCACTAGTCAGTGTGCGTTTTCGGGCTCGGACGTGAGGCGGAAGAACTGGGGAGGTGCTTTGTTCAACAATAAACTTATTATTATTTTTGAATTGGTGCCTTTTCTGTCTTGTTGCCCCACCCTTCTATTCCTTACAGCAAGACCTGCCTATGGTCTCCGTACGGAGTTCCTGCAGTGGTCTAAATATTCCCGGAAACCATCTAGTGGTGCCGGATGAGCTCTACCGAGCACGCAAATACGTAACAAATTCACTATGGCCGAACTGCAGTCTGTACTAGTTAAAGCAAAGGATGGAAAAGCCCCAGGGGCTTTGGAATACCTTGTGAGTTTTTTAAAAATGCTTCGGATGGTTTTCTGTTAAAACAGCTTCAGACATTTAATAAAATATACGAGATTGGTGAGGTACCATCGAATTTCAAAGAAGCTTTGATTTATCCCCTGTACAAAAAAGGTGATATCAAACAAGTTGCTAACCACCGGGGGAATATCATTTATAGATGTGGAAGTAAAATTATTTTCAGGTTTACTATTGAACAGGCTTTGGTGTTGGTTGAACAGTAATGAGATAATCAGTGAATTTCAGGCGGGATTTCGAGCAGGCTATGGTACTACGGATAATATATTTAGTCTTGTAAATTTAATCGAGGTAAAATTTCAAGTTGATAAAGTGAAAAAAAGTATTTGTTTTTCGTGGATCTCAAAGCCGCGTTCGACTCCGTACCGAGGAAACTGCTGATTTATAAACTATTTAGGCTAGGTTTATCTAATAAATTTGTAAATATTGTAAAAAATTTGTATGAGGGTACCAAAGCAGCGGTCTGGGGCCGGGACGGAAGATCTGAATTTTTTCAAACGTTATCAGGTGTAAAGCAAGGGTGCTTATTATCTCCGACGCTTTTTTCTGTGTATTTGAATGATTTAGACGAAGAAATCGGTGGTGGGGTCTCTATCGGGAATTTAAAGGTTCGTCTTTTAATGTATGCCGACTATATAGTATTAATAGCTGATAAACCAGAAGAAATGCAAAATATGATCAATGCGTTAAGTAATTATTGCAAAATATGGGGATTAAGAGTAAACCTTGAAAAATCAAAAATGATGATCGTTAGGAAGTAAGGGGGAAGACATACTCATGATGAAAAATGGAATTTTGTGGGGCAAAATATTGATATAGTGGATAAATATAATTATTTAGGAGTCTGGTTGACACCATCCCTCTCATTTGAACAACAATTTAAAGATAAGTTAAAGACGTCGAAATTTGCACTTAATTCTACCTGGTCCAAGTTAATCGATAGTCCTAATGTTGATTTTACCTCTACATTAAAAGTTTTCTATGCAACCTCACGCTCGGTGATATGTTATGCGGCCCAGGTGTGGGGGTTCAAACAGTACAAAACAGTGGAAAAATTGAAGCGGTTTTTTGTAAAAAATTATTTAAATTACCAAGTAATACGGCTAATTATAATATTGACTTAGAAACTGATCTAAACAGCATGTTTTGGTACACAATGAAGTTACATATGAGTTACATACTAAAAGTACTTCAACTTCCAGGTTGAAACTACGTTTTATATACGGGACTTAGTTTTACTGAACTTAAAACTGTTTGCGACTGTGATTAGTTACTGTATAAGTTTAGAAACAGGTCAGAGAGGTTCTCACAGTGAGTATCATGTACATATATATGTTAAATTTTTGGAAAAATTGTTGCTGGCTGATGTGGGAGATTATTTTAAAGCAGTATTTGATGTTGATCATTTTGATATACAATCAGTGAGGTCTGAACGGAATGTACTGAAATATATAACTAAGGAGGACGAGCATTGCTTGCATAACTTCAAAATTTCAATGCTCTCTGTTCGTTTTCAGTGTTTCCATTATTTTAGTCAAATGGAAGTTTTCAGTTTTTGCCATCCTTTTGTTGTTGAACATAGGAACAATTACAAATTTCTAATAAACATGTATGAAGAGGTACGCTCCAAACTTTGTCTTGGTTATAGTTATATATATCCTGATATACGGGTTGATTTTGATTGGTGTAGTCAGGTTTATACATGGTATGATACTTTTGTCACAACGTCTTACTATTATAAAAAAAAACATTTGTATTTATACGGGCCTTCTAATGTCGGCAAAAGTACTGTTATTAATTCTTTGCTTCGCGGATTACATTCTTTAATTTTCTATGGACCATCTAGTAAAATAGCATATCTTTTGATATGTTATTAGATACTCATCGGGTGATTTTGTTAGAAAAATTTAATATAAATAATTGGGATTTAGATTTCATTAAAAAACTCTTAGCGGGGGATGTTATTACTATTAATAGAAAGTATTGTGACAATAGAAAATACGCTAATAAGTTGCCCGTGATTATGATTTCCAATTATCGACCACCAGATTCTCTGGAATTTCTTAATCGTGTTACTGTAATTAATGCCGATCAACCTTTTTTCAGGATATAACAGAAGGCCCTTTTATTACTTCTACTGATGCCGTATATGTACCGTCGTCGCCGGCTAGTTCGGAGATATTATCGTCCCCGGTTCGTCCGTGTACGTCGAGGTACTAAATTCCATACTAGTTTTTGTTCTTCCTCGCGTAGCGTAGCACGTGTCAGTGGTTGTCAACAGGACCATCATCATTTCAAATGGTTGAATCCTGTTATGTACGATTGTGATAATGATACAGAGTTGATTAAAGCAAAATGTAAATTATACGGAAAGGTGAAGTTATTGAGTGAACTTTGGATTATTGATTCGTTTAATGTACACCATGTCAGACATATAAATACTGGCCAATCTAAAAACGAATGGGATAAACTAAGCAGGTACTACAACAGCAAATATAATGAAGAAAATTTACAAGCTCCAAATTATCATTTTCCTGCTGATATCGATGTTAATGATTTTTCTGCAAGTGGACCAAAAATATTGGAATATTTTTATAATAATGGTTATACTAAGGGTGATATTACTGCTACGTTTAATGTCCCAAAGACGGTTGATATGGGATATACTGCCACAAATGTGTGTAAGAAGAGGTATATTACGCCTCGTACGAAATTTAGGATTAAATGGAATCCGAAGGCTAATACAATTGATGCTACTGAGATATTGAATGACTCGGATACTTTTGGGAAGTTTTGTGAAAAATTAATAAACCGCCTCCTCTGTTATATGTCAGACCGTTTGATGGTGAACAAAGAAATAAAGAACAAGTTGATGCAACTCAAATGATAGCCAGTTATGTAACTTGTAGAGTACGAACATATTACAGGTTTATGTTTTCTGGAGGTTTGTATAACGTGTCTTTATAATATTTTGTAGATGGAAGCTAGAAGAATAAGTGCTTTTGAGCGTTTGCAAGAGAGTCATAATTTGAAAAGCTGGCCTGCCTACTTTTTGGAAATTATGTTTTGTACCAATTTAAATTTCTATGCAAATCGTTTGAAATTTGTTGCATTCTGTGCTATAAACAATTTTGATTTTAATACGGTTATAGATATATTGGAATTGTTTCATGAAAATGTTAGTGGTAGGAATTATGTGAAAATATATTCATTGCTACAGGACTGTTATAATAGACGTGCCTATACTTTAAGATATGAATCGTATGATGTCAGTTCGAAATGTATGCGAAATATTGGTGGTTTGATGTATGCCCTACCTGGAGTATATTCACTTAATACTGTTTATAATTTAAATCATGAAATTATATTTTGCCAAAATTAGTAGCTCGAGAAATTATTTTGAAAAGGATTTCGTGGTATGAGGTATGGGAAAATATGTATTTGCAAATGGGAGTCCCAGGAGTTTGATTTCAGTAATTGTAATACATGGAAAAGTAATCTGGAAGTCTTGCTGAATAAACTGAAATTAAAGGAGAGAGAAAATGCGATAGCTAGAGCGAGACAAGGTCAGCACCATTTGATTTACCCCAAACTTCAGTACAGAATAAGCTATATTGGCATGAAAAAGTTCGATGAGGCTAAATTAATATTTAAGACGAGTGCAGAAGCCCTTCATCTGAACTATAATCCTTTCAGTCCAGAGGCTAACCATCTTTGTTCATTATGTTATTTAAAACAGAGGGAAGATGTAATACATTTCGTTGGGATTTGTCCGATACTGGCTCCCTACAGGCTCCAATATTTCAAAAAAAAAAATATCATTTGATGAAATTTGTAATATTTTAAATGGGTCAGATAATTGGAACAAGCTATGTAAATATTTATAAATAACACCGCTTCCTCCAACCCTTTTTCTCATCCGCGCCTTTCCGCAATTCCCTTCCCACCTTCTCCGTGACATCTGCCTGCCCCGCTGGGGGGAATTCCGCGTCCTGTTCCAATCAATCGTAATGATCAGACGTCGCTTTCGGACATCGATCGCCTCCATTATCTTTTCGGGGTGTTCGAAGGTTCTCCTCGCGCCATCGTTGCGAACATTCCCCTGGAGGAGAGTCAGTTTGGCCGCACCTGGCATGCCTTGTGTACGGCATACGACAATCGCAGAAACCCTTCTCCAGCGACTCCTCGATGGACTTATTCAATTTCCTCGATCGACTTTATTGGACTTACCCAATTTTGCACCACTTACCAATTTTTTCACGTTTTCTGAAAAATTATTGTAACAAAGAATTATTTGGAAAAAATAATGATACTTACGTATTAACACCACCGCAGCTACAGAACATGGAGTCAACGAGATAGGAAGTTGCGTGCTAAAAGTAATCGAAGAAATAGATCTTAATGCAAAAGAAAAAAAATAGACAATTTTTTTACATTGATAATTGTTGGTGTCACCAAAAAAAATAAATGTATGATAGATAACGTTGTATACGTAGTACAAAAGTTTTCAAAGATCAACTCTATCACCCACAAAAGTTTAATTAAGGACCACGCTCAAAAGACGGGGAGAGCACCCACTCACTAATCGAAAGGGAAGTCAAACTATCGCTACGAGGGCTGCTATTTATATTTCTGGCCTTGGTAACACTGATTGGTTTTTGAAATGACTCATGAAGACTTCTTTGATATAAAGAAATTAGCTGTTTTTTAAGATACTCAAAAATAAAGATAAAGAAGTTATTTTAAAATAACCGAAATTAAAATATTAAAGGTAAGTAAAGCACAGTCTTCTTTTTTTTTTATATAAAACATCCTACGCTGGTAATGATTTCAACGAAGTAGAAACCCAGACAAAGAAACAACGCTTGAGAGGTGCTTCTATAAGTTTTCTTTTAATTCAACCGGCATATAACTCATAACGTTCGCTACCCGGAAAGAAAAAAGACAGTCTACTAGATTTATTAAGATAATTAAGCATAACCACATACCTAAATTTTATTCTGCATTTTATAATAATTTGTAAATAATCTTTTCAACAATTTACAGTTTATCATAAGTGACGCTAAGAATGTGTTATTATTTGTCCTTAATAAATTATGTTCATGTTTTTAAAATGTTTGGTATAAATTGTTGCTATGGGAGTCCGAAGCTGGAAAAGGATCGTTTGAAATGTTCAACTTGTTTTCAGATTTTATCTCTGAAAATGAAGGCTTAAATGAGGATGTTTTACATTCACTGGTTAAGTCCTACATTAAATCGCTTCAAGATTACTTTGAGAAGTACTTCCCTGCTGATACAGATGTGAGGAAAAATAATCTGTGGGTGATTGATCCCTTTTTAGCTACCCACGATAATAATCTGTCTATTCAGGAAAATGAACAGCTTATTGAAATTTCATCCGATGATCATTTAAAAGTGATAAAATCTCACTGCGAAAATGTTGCAGATTTTTGGATAGGATTACTTGATGAAAGTCCACTGCTAAGTGAAAAAGCTTTGGAACTTCTTCTTCCTTTTCATTCCACTTATCTCTGTGAGGCATCATTCTCAACATTATGTGTCATCAAGAATAAACACAGAAATAGGTTGCTAAATTTGAATGCTCCTATGAGACTGGCGTTAACTTCTTTCGAGCCAAATATTGAGAAACTTTCAAGTGAGAAGCAAGACCAAGGGAGTCATTAACGTCTTAATTTGGCGCTATCTATGACTTTTTATTTTGTTTTTTATATTTCTTTTGTCTTTCACTATGTATTTTCTTTTTTTATTTTGTAAATAATAAATTCATTAGTAAAACTTCAGTGTTCATCTCATTTTACCTATTATTGGGAAATATTAGTAATAATATCTAAGTGGTCCGCCAAGAATTCTGAAAGGTACAAGTGGTCCTCAGTGGTGAAAAGGTTGAGAACCACTGGTCTATGATGTACCGGCGGAGCATGAAGAAGCGGTAATGGAGAGGCTGAGAGACCTGTGCAGAGTGGAGCAGGATCTTTTTAAAAAGGAATGCAAGGTGCGGTTCGTGAGGAGATACGGGGTTAGAAGGAATATAGTGTTAGAGGTGACCCCGGCTATAAGGGCGGTATTATTGAAGGAGGGAAGGTGCAGGATGGGTTGGGTTTCCTGCAGGTTGGAGGATTATGTGGAGGCTCCACAGTGCTACAAGTGCTTTGGATTTGGACAATGGCCAGACGGTGTCGAGAAGACATGTACTGTTTAAAGTGTGGGGGGGAAGGACATTTGGTAAAGGATTGTAATGGGGTGGGGAAGTGTGTGAATTGTAAGAGTGGGGATCATGGGAGTAGGAGCAAGGCAGTGTTGAGGGCCTGGACACGATCGATAGATTATGGCCAGTAGGAAGAAAGGACTCTGGGTAGGGCAAATTAATTTAGGGCGGTCGAGAGTGGCGATAGACGAGATAAGAAGGGTGGCCGAGGAGGAGGGGATAGATGTCTTGTTGCTTCAAGAGCCATATAGTGTTCGGGGGGGAATCCCTGGTTTTGGGGTTCGGCAAAGAGTGGTGGCTGTGCAGGGTCAGCCGATGGCGGCCGTGGTGGTATTGACGGATGATTTGGACTGCGTGGTTATGGATGAGTTTTGTACCACTCACTGTAGTTGTGGTGGAGGTGGTAGGGAGAACGGTGGGGAGGGTAATTTTAATTTCGATGTACTTCCAGTTTGGGGACCCGATCGATGGGTACCTCGATTGGCTAGAGCGGGGGCTGCGGGGACTGGGCCGTGGTGCCGCGAGGGTGCTAGTGGGGTTGGACGCGAATGCTAAGTCCTATTTGTGGCATAGTGGGAGAGAAGACGAAAGGGGGTAGCCCTGAAGGACTTCGTTTTGGCAAACGGGTTGTATGTTCTAAATAGGGAAGGGGGATTGAGGACGTATATTAGGGGGCGCGAGGGGACAAATATAGACGTGACCTTGGGGGGGGGGATATTGTGGGAATGGTAAAGAAGTGGGAGGTTCGGGAGGTGGAGGTAAATACTGACCACCGGTTGATCTTTTGCGCTCTAGAAGAGGGTTTAAGGAGGGGAAGTGGGAGAAGGCCAAAAGTAGGGCCCAAGCGAGTGCACTGGGGGCGGTACGGGTTATATTTAAGTGAAGAGATCGAGAGGCTGGAAACTAGACGGGAGGAGGGGTGGGATATAGGGGCGAAAATTAGTGAGTTGCAGAGGGGAATAGTGGCGGCGGCAAGGCGGTAGAACGGTAGAAATGGTAAGGAATGGGTGGGAGATAGTGGGTATAAGGAATAAATCCCGTTTAAAACTTCTGAATGCTATAATTGACTCTACTGTTCTGTATTCTCGTGAGATTTGGGCTTCTACCTACATGGACAGCGTTGAAATAATACAGCTGTAATTTTTGAAACAAATTTATAACCTCCCAAAAAACACACCAAATGCATTTGTTCGGCTAGAATGTGAGATTTATCCACTTAAGGTGAATATATTTAAAAGTATGGTCTCTTCACCAATTAAAGTACTTGAAATGCCCCATAGTCGCTTGCCCCATATTTGCTTCAATATTCTCTTGGATTTGGATTCTAAAAACATTAATATTACTTGGATAAATATATTGAAGTCCGCCAGAGTGTGTCCATCCCAGTAGCTTCCCCTTTCATTGCCCTCTATGCAAACGTGTGGGAATAAGATCGCTCAGTGGTTTTCATTCGGTCTGAGAGCGCATGTAATCTGTGAGATTAGTTGCGCCCGATTGCGTAACATTTCGACACATTCTGATAGTGAAAATTTTGTGCGTGTTAGTAAGTGAGGCACTATTTTTAAGGGCAAATAAGTCAATTAAACGATTTTTTTTTAAATATTAGATTTTTTACCCATAATCATATAATAATATTTAAATGAGAAAATATATCCTTATCAATCAATCACATGATACTATGTCATCAATAGACAAGAAATGCAATTTTCAATCCAGTTAGCCACCATCTCGCATAGAGCTAGTGGAACTCAATAATGCAGCTGAAATCTAACAGTATAGAATAGATTTATATGTAGTATATACACAAAAGTTGATAGTGGCACCACTTGGTCCCACCTCAAAATTTCTATAATCAGTACAAATAATTTAATACAACCAGCTATAAGATTTTATAAAATTATTAAAGAAAGATACTTTTTCCCTTGAGATGACACTAGCCCTTAAATGTCGTCAAGCGGTCCCCTAAGACCGCATCGATTTTTGGTCGATTTAATTTTAACATTTATTATAAATTTATTGCCCCCACCATCAGTACCTTCAATCCACTGTTACCTTAGTAAACTGGTACAAGATAGGAGTGATGCGCCAATTTCTTTTCATAGTTATAATAAATTAAAATTATCTAGCGGTGACCTCAGGACGGTTGTAGTGTAAGTTTCTTAAATTCATACAGTTTTGACCATGGTTGATCAACCTGGGTCACCCAAAAAGTTGAATCTAGACAAAAGAATATATGTAACTGATCCGGCTTTTGAAGAGACTGTTTTAAGATGGTTGAATGAGTGTGAAAGTGACAGTGACGCTGATGAAAATTTTCATGAAAGTAGTGTGCATGATACTAATTCGGAAATTGGACAAGATCAGAGTGAAAAATTAGCAGAGGGAGAAGAAAGAAAAGAGAATGAAGAAATAAGTGATGATCAAAATTCTGAAGAAGTAAATGATACACTAAGGAAAAATTACTATGGTAAGAATAGATTCAAATGGTCTTCTGAAACTTTTCATTCTCGGACAAGAACATTGAAACATAATATAATAATGCAATTGCCTAGCTTAAGACCATGTGCAGGTCTTAAGCGCTCTAGAGATGGCTCCGTGGAGCCATTTGAAGTGTGGAATTTATTATTTACAGGCGATATTTTAGAAACAATTTTATGTTGGACAAATGATAAAATTCGAAAGGAAAGAGCGATATATAAAAGAAGTTCCCGACCTGAATTAAAGGACTTGGACATAATTAAACTAAAGGCATTCCTTGGGCTTTTGTTCTACACTGCAGTGTTTGTTTCTCATCATGAAAACATTGAAAGAATCTTTGCAACGGATGGGACCGGACGTGGAATTTTTAGATTTTTCATTAGCAAAAATAGATTTTCATTCCTGCTGATTTGTTTAAGATTTGACAATCCTGATGACAGGAATGAGAGAAGAAAAGATGATCCTGTTTGCCGATATCCAAAATTTTTAACCAGCTTATTGATAACTCAAAGAGATTGTTTTCAATGGGAGCGAACACTTGTATTGATGAAATGTTAGGGTCATACAGAGGCAGGTGCAGATTTATAATGTACATGCCAATGAAACCGTGCAAGTATGACATAAAAATAATGTGCCTAACTGATACAAGAAATAATTATTTAAAGAGTTGGCCAGCATCGAAAATCCATAAGATATAAAAACAATGCAGAAACAGCTCTCATTAAACACTGTAAAACCACAAAGCACAATTTCATATTCGATAAAACAACAATAATAGAAAAGGAAAAAAATTTAAATAAAAGAAAAACGTTAGAAGCTATACATATAGCATTAAACGAAAACAAAATCAATGAAAATGTTCTCGACCAGTCAATGTTGCAATATGTCTATAGATTTTCGGGTATTGGTCAATGAAAAAATTTTTTAGTTAAAGGTAAACGTTTCGATTATATTTCATAATCTTCCTCAGTACATAAAGAAATGGTATTACATTGCTCGAGAGGAAAAATCTTGTAACAAAAAAACGGTTGTAGCAGGATTAAATATAGCTTACTACAATTCAATAAACCAAACATAATGTTTTGTTACTGTAGCATCTGGTGGCCAGTTCAGGAAGCACATGCCACAGAAAACCTTTATTGTTACCTACCCTGGATAGAATTATATTGTCATTCTACTATTTGTCATCACACTAACCTTTGTGCAATATTTTTAGTCAGCAGAGTTTGTTTTTTTTTAGTTCTTTTATCATTTTTATAATTTTAATTTTTTTAATAGATTACTTAATATTAAAATAATAGAATATAATTTATATAATTATAAAAATGCAATAATAACATTTGATGAAAACATCTTAGTTTTGGTAGGTTATCGTAACACACTTAGTATTTCTATTTTTCAGTTTTTATTTTCATGTAAAAAAATTTTTTATATTTATTTTTTGTTGATTTTGTTGTTGTATACAGGTACTGAGGAAGATTATGAAATATAATCGAAACGTTTACCTTTAACTAAAAAATTTTTTCATTGACCAATACCCGAAAATCTATAGACATATTGAAAACAAAATCGTTAATGACCGAAAAGAAGGCGCACAAGCCAAAATATATAAAAATGTGTTAAATAATTTGAAAAATTACATATAGCAACTGTATAACATTAATAACCTTTAACTCTTTTACCTCATTAACACAGATGGCCTAAACACCAGCTATATACCAACGTAATATATAAAAAAAAATTTTTATTTTATAAAAAATTATAAAAAACACAATAACTAAAAAACTATTAAATACAACAATAAATTACATGCAGAGAAATAACCAAAATATAACAATTAAATATAAATAATCACATATATCAATCACATAAGTAAAAAATGCAGCACCACACTGTCTCCATTATTCAAAAGCAACCTTAACTAAAAATCATTCTCTTAGAACAGTTGCCCAAAAGAAACCAATTAGAGCGGGTCAACTCTAGAATTCAGTAAGTAACCTCTATATATTCTTTTTATATTAAAAAAACAGCCATCAAATAATAAAAAAATTTTTTATTTAAAAAAACTATTTCCCTCTTTAGGCCTGCAAAAAAATATATATAATAAAAATTTTACGTAAAAATCTGCTAGTAAGAATAAAAATTTAAAAAATCTATTTGACGACCATGTGGCTGCGAAAAAAATCAACTATGACGCTGAAAAAGAAATAAATTATGTTTAATAAAACTCTTTCATTAACTCTTCTATATATTTTTTTGCAGGCCTAAAGAGGGAAATAGTTTTTTTAAATAAGATAAAATAAATTTGTGAACAATAATATAATATATTGTAACACCCGATTTCGAGGGAAAGGAAAGAATCGCAAAATGATTATAATTTAAATAGAAAAGAATGGTATCAAGGCGCCCCTAGTAGATCGATATGAAATCAATAGTTAGTGGTGCTATCAAGTACTGCGCCCTTGAGGCCCTGTAGGGAACTATTTCTTACCTCTGAATGCGTAGCGTCTCTTGTCGGCCATTGCTGAGCTGAACTGGTAATAGTGTAGACTGCTATTTGACGAAAACGAAATAAGTTCATAAGAGGTGTGAAAGGTGTATTTCCCTATTTGGAGAAATTGTGGTTGAAGCAGTAACGCATTCATTTCCTGTGGGAGATATTTAGGAGTAGCTTTCGTACCGTTTCAGATACCGTCCAGATACAGTTCCGATACCGTTTAGATCCAGATTCAGATATAGTTCCAGCTCCAAGTTTTAAGTCCAACCAGTATTGCATCAGAGAGGATAATCTCCATTACGTCTCTTCCTTCTCTCGAACCTCTGGACATTCTCTAAAGAGTAGCTATACATGCACATATGTACCAGTTCGGAAACGCTACCGCTTATAAATAATTATCGGATAGTCTGTTTAGGAGTATATTCAGATGCCGAAAGAGTATCGCGAAGGCTGTGAGTAGGCATGAAAAGTAATAATTTCCGGTGTATAAAACACTTTTGAGTTGTATAGGGTCAAGTCGTAGAGATATATATATGTATAAATACTTGTAAGATAAAGATGTAATAAGGATTAGTATTTCTATGTATGTAAGTTCCTATTAGTAAGTTTGTAAGTTTATATATATATAAATATAATTAAAGCAATAATATTGGAGTTGGTGCATACATTATTAGTATATTCATATACCGGATCCCGTTAAAATTTTTTTGTTTGTAAGGGAAATTCTGGTACAATATATCAAAAAAATTTATTTTTCAAAAAAATCATTTATACATATAATATATCCTATAATTTATAATATAAACTTAAGATGTATACTTATTACAGATATGAATGTATTTTAACAAAACTGTTTGAGAATGGCAAGTGCATTGCCGAAACGTCATCAATGTTGTATTAAAATAACATAAAATAAATTAAAACCAATACAGGCTGAATGTGGTTCAAAAATACTTATTGGATTTAAACCATCCTACAACAAAATCAAGAATTTAACAGCCTACAAACCAACAAAATCTAAATTATTTCTATAATGGCTATATCTACTGCGGGAAAGACAGTGATGGAATCGGTTTGACAGACGAGCTAAAACAACTCAGTAGGCATACACAAGCTTGTTTTGAGATTAGCCCAACCAATTTTCCATACAAATAGGAATATTACAGGAAACAATTGGTTTTCATCTATAGAACTGGTTGAGCAATTCCGCAGTAAAGGATTGACTTATGTGGGGACGATGAAGAAAAATAAGAAAGAAATCCCTCCAGAATTTTTAGCCAGTCGAAAAAGAGAAGTTGGTTCAACAATCTTTGGATTTACAAAGAATATGACGCTAGTTTCGTATGCCCCCCCCCCCAAAAAAAAACCAAGCAGTACTTCTTGTTTCATCGATGCATCAGAATAAGGAATTGATAGAGCAAACAATAAACCCCAAATTATATCACACAAAAGGAGGTGTCGATGCACTTGATGAAAAATGTGCGAAGCATTCTACAAGTGCCGAACTCAACGCTGGCCAATGGCAATTTTTTTTCGTCGGCTCGATATTAGTGGCAATAATGCATACATTCTTCACCAATCATACAAAAATGCTCCCAAATTAGAAAAAAACAGACCTCCTTAAATTGCTCGCTGATCAATTAGTGAAACCAGAATTGCAAAGAAGAGTGTCAAATCTTCATATTCCTCAAGATCTGAGAGCGATTATTAGAAGAATATTGGGAATTCCAGACTGTCCACTCCAAATTAATCAAGGAGAAAAATTAGAAAAAAGAAAAACTTGTTATATTTGTCCATCTAGAATAAAAAGAAAAACATATCATATTTGTATTTTGTGCCAAAATCCAATATGTCTAGAGTGCAGTACAAAAATTTGCAAGAATTGCAGGCATCATATGTAACTATTGTGATTTTCAAAATTTATTCGCTTATTTTTATATTTTTTTTATAATGTTTGTAATCTTTAGATTTTAATAATAGCAACTAGATTATATGAAACACTTACGTTTCTGTGAAAATCTGTTTTTTTTTCACCAGAAAGTGAAGAACTGCTAAACAAATCATTTTGTTTCGACAAACACATTTTTTTTTGTAGACCATAATTTTGTGTTTTTTGTTTTAACCTGTTTAAGTAAGACTGGGTCAACATTAAAAAAAAAAAAACACTAAGAACTACGGCAAAACAACGAAAAATGTAGAGCAGTCACGGTGACCGCATGTCGGTGTTAGTGCTAAAAATATTCTATGTCGGTGGTTAAGGGTAAGAGGGTCGGAATGTCGGGAAATAATAGCAAAATGTAATTGTATTCGGGAAAAATAAAATTATAAAAGGCTGTAACTGGTTAGTTTTGATACTTTTAATAGCTGTTTTATTATTTGTTAATTGGTTAATAAGAGTCCACCATGATAGCCTGGTTAGCAAAGTGACTCATTTGAAACAGCCATAATACGAGGGCTGCTATTTATATTTCTGGCCTTGGTAACACTGATTGTTGCTAGGCACCAGCTGATGTTTCCAGTGTAACCTTCACATTGTTAAACATAACCTCAACCAAAACATTTTGTCATTTCATTGTTGTTAGTGTTAGTGATAGCAGGTTGAAAAAAGTGATCTTAGGAGAAAATGGAATTAACTCGTGAACATTTTCATGCAATAATTTTTCATAACTTTCGACGTGGCCTGACACGACAACAGTGCACAGATGAACTTAATTCCTTATATGGTAATGAAGCACCTTCTTACAGCACCATTAAAAACTGGTATAACGAATTCAATCGTGGCAGACGATCACTCCAGGACGAATCCCGTGAAGGTCGTCCAACAACGGTTGTTGTGCCAGAAAACGTCGATGCTGTGCATGAGCTAATAAAGCATGATCGTCATGTAATATATCGCGAGATTGAAGCATCTTTAGGCATTAGTATGACAAGCATCAATAAGATTTTGCATGAACATTTGCATGTGAAAAAAGTTTGTTCGCGTTGGATACCGCATAACCTGACAAACGCACAAAAGGATGCTCGTGTTGATTGGTGCAAGAAAATGTTGAAGAAATTCGCTCAAGGTGCATCAAAAGCAGTTTATAATATCTGCACAGGTGACGAATCATGGATATACTCATATGATCCTGAAACAAAACAGCAATCCACCGTATGGGTCTTTCAAGACGAGCCCAACCCAACCAAAGTTGTTCGTGGAAGAAGCACATCAAAGCAAATGGTTGCCTGTTTCTTCGGCATTACCGGTCATGTGGCGACTGTGCCATTAGAGGAACGTAAGACGGTCAATTCTGAATGGTACACCACTATTTGTTTGCCAGAAGTCTTTGAGAAACTTCGGGAAAAGTCAAAGAAAAGACGCATCATTCTGCATCACGACAATGCGAGCTGCCACCGATCGGCTGAAACAATGGAGTTTTTGACAGGGCCAAACATTGAATTGATGGGTCATCCACCGTACAGCCCTGATTTGGCACCTAATGATTTCTTTTTGTTCCCGAACATCAAGAAAAAAACTACGTGGACCATGGTTTCCTACTCCTGAAGAAGCAGTTGCTGCATTCAAAACCCATGTTTTAGAAGTACCTAAATCGGAGTGGAAAAAGTGCTTTGAAAATTGGTTCCAACGCATGCAAAATTGTATTCATCTTCATGGGGAATATTTTGAAAAACAATAAAATTTTGTCTTTAAATGCTTGTGTTTTCATCCTTAGGCCACAAATATAAAGATCAGCCCTCGTAGCATCAAAAATATGTACTAAAATACAAATTGAACAAATTTAAATTTAATGACCACGAAGCTAAAAGAAAAAAATGTTAATTAACTACATACAAATTTTTGGACAACCACACAAAATAGTTTTGGCAGATTAACAAATAGTTTAACGAAGCCTCAGTATATACAATGATAATGTCTAATAAGTAATGCACAACAAAAAAAATGAAAATATTCCTATGAAAATGGCACGTGAAGTGTGGAAACGTTGGAAACTTTAATCAATAAAACATTTTTGGCTGTTAGAAGGTTCATTAATTATTAACCCTATAACTAAGGTTCATAATCAAACCACCCCACATAGCTATATTTAAGGGCAAATGTGTCACAATTATTTATTTTTTTTATTTTATTTTTTTAAGATTAGACGTTTTAGAAAGTAATCTGACAAATTAACTGCGCCCGAATACGTACATTCTTTTATTCTTTCTGTTTCAGGATATTAAGGCATTACAGAAAGATACTTTGACTTAGATAATCCAGAGGACTTGGCATATGTTCACAGACTTTTTAGAAGAAGATGATAATACATTTATTACCTTGTTAGCGATAAAATTCGTCTTTCCACGCCACCCTCTTCAGGAGCACTCATCTTCCGCGCCTTAATTGCTTCACTACTCTCAGCAGCATCAACAACAGCGTCATCCGATTTACCGAACCCTCTGCTTCTTTTATCTGCGCCTAAATTCCTTTCTTCATTACGCCCTTGCACACCCAAACTCTTTCTCACACACACACGCCGCGTCTTCCTTTCCCAATCCACCTATCACCTCATCGCCTCTTCGAGTCATCATTCGCCGTCATCAGAACGGGAAGTCTCGCCTTGTTTTATTTCAGCTATTTTCTTCATCTTTTACATTATTACTTGCTTTTGCATTTTGTCTCCTCGCTCGCCACCGCACCTGGATGTCTGCCGCGCAGACAATTAGTGTCGATATTTATTTATTTTTGTTTAGGTTCATGTACATTGGCTTCTGCATTGGAAGGAAATGAGCTAAACGAATGTCTCGATTTCGATTACAATGACAGTGTTAAGGATCCCAACTCCCAGGCTGAAAGCGAGGAAGAAAGGGCAGAAAACAGTGATGTGCATGTAAGGGAGAATTAAAATTCTGAGGTTACAGGTGATAAGCAGGAACAGATAGATCTAGGTTCAGTTATTGAAAAGAAGAGGACTCGGAAGAACAGACGAATTAACAAAGAATTGAGAAATAAATGCCAGCCCTACGCATCAGAAAAAGACAAGAAAATAAAAGCAAGAGAAATGCTTCTCTTAAAACCATGCAGAGTGAAGTGCTCGGAATGGTTCAAAGAAGAAGATCGTCATAAATAGTGTTATCAATATTGGGCCATTGAAGATCCCGACAACAAATAAATAAATCTAAAACACACCGCACGGTCGATGACAATAGTTAAGAGAAACTGTTTGTAAATATGAGATTATAACAGAAGACAACAACCAGCCTATCTGGAGAAAGTGTTTTCGGAGAACACTCGGCGAAAGAACTGGTTTCACTGAATGAGTGGCACAAAAGCAAAAAAAAATCCTATTCTGGGATAACTGCATCTGATGGAAGAGGAAAATCTTCTCCGGCTAATAAAACAACAGATGATAATTTACAGATTGCAAGAAGTCATATCCTGTCCTTCCCCAGCTATGAGAGCCATTACCGTAGAAATAGAACTACAAAACGGTTTCTCAGATCTCAATATTTCGAAGAGGTACGCTTTGTATAAGGAGAGCACCAAGAACCATCTTTCATTGAAAATTTATTCTAGATGCTTCCATGAACTCGACCTGGCATTCAAGAAACTGAAATATGTATTGAAGTTGAAGTTCAACTCCCCGGCGGGTTAAGCCAGAGACTCAGCAATCCAGGAACCACAAAGCTGCGGAGGAATCATACGAAACAAAGAGACGCGATAAGGAAGCCGGTAAAGCAGATGAAAGAAAGTGCATATTCGCTTTTGATTTGCACCAGTCTCTACCAATACCATACCTCGCAATATCTGTATCTTTCTATAAACGACAAGTATGGACATTCAATCTAACAGCCCATAATCTAGTCAACAATGAAGCTACATGCTTTATATGGAATGAAACCACATCTGGAAGAAGAGGAAATCAAATAGCTGATCAAATTTCTTTTTCAGTTCATTTCGCAGTTACCAGCAACTGTACAACATATCACATTTTATTCTGATTCTTGCGGAAGACAGAACAGGAACAGAATTGTGGCTGCTATGTTCTCTTTTGTTATTGACAAGATCCCAAACCTCCATGAAAATCAACACAAATTTTCGGTAAGTGGACATATGCACATGGAATGCGATTCGAACCATGCCGTCATCGAAAAGAAAAAGAAGAGGACCGGAATGAAAATAAACCATCCAAATAACTGGTATCAACTCGTGAGTTCCTGCAAACAAACGTAAAAATCCATTCATCACACATTTGTTAGACTTCACTACCTTGACAAAACCAAATGGTCCATTCATCATAAAGGAAGTTGACTCAGAAGAAAACAAATTTTTGTGAACTCACTGGCTGAAATACACTCGAGGATCAACTAGAATATCCTTCAAGTATTCCCTCTCCGAAGAAGAACCTTTTCGACAGCTATTAATTCGGAGACGTGGCAGATATTTATTGCCCAAATCATTGACCATGATACATGATGGTCCCTTTGCAGTCAGTGTCGAAAGAAAAAGAACATCTTGGATATGTCCAATACCCAGCCAACCGATCACATAACACCACGTCATAAACAGACAAGAAATTTAGTTTTCAAATATTTAACCACCAGTTCACACTGGGGTAAGGTGGACCCCAATAATACAGTAGGTTTAAAAATCAATTTAAGGATATAATGAATTTAAAAAAATTTCACACTATTGTCTCTAATTATATAATCATTTTTTACAGGCCAAAACTAACAATAAAAAATTTATATTCATAATATAGACAAATTATATACTAAATTTTAATATTGGCACCACGTGGCCCCAACTCATATTTTAAAATCAGCACGAGTACTCAAAACCACCAGCTATAAGGCTAATTCTTTTAATTAATATAACAAAAACAATTAGTTTTTTAAAATAATAAGCAGGACTAGTAACACATAGTTGCTTAACCAACCAAAAACAACAAAATTATGAAAATATATGGCAACTTGCTATAATAGAAGGTTGGTACACTGATTTGTTGGACAATTTAATTAAGAATAATACAAATATTTATATAAGTACAATTAAAATTTATATATTATTAAACTTCAGATTGTAAAAAATTCAAAAAACAAAAAAAAAAGTTTTTTCCCTTAAAAATGACACGCATAGTGTCGAAACGTCGGGATATAATAGAAAAAAAATGTAATTTCATTCTAGAACAATAAAAATAATTTGAGGGTGTACCTAAGGTTTATTACCAAACCATCTTATATAACAAACTAACTAATACAAGACAGCCATAAATCTACACCATATTAATAGTTACCATTAATTTATGAACATCTTTCATGACTTCTATAAAAACTTAAAAGTTGACAACATTCCAAATATTGATCCGGATTTGGTGACGCTGAATGCAAACAACTCAAATTGAGAGATAGTACTGAATAATGGGGTTGCAGTGGCATTGTGCAAAGTATAGAACATATGTATTCTTTAATGTTACTAATATTGTTAATTCATATTTTGTTAGTTGGTAATAATTATTAATAAATTCTTGATGTATATCATCACTCAAAATAGTGTTTTCTTTTATATGTATAAAAGCCTATGTAAATATAGCCTTATTAGGATAGTAATAGCTCGGAAAAACCGGGTAAGTCACTTTAAAGCAATACATGTCAGAGTAGTGTCAGCGATATTTTCCGATAACCTGCTTCTCTTCCGCAGGTTATCACGGAAAATATCTCTGATGCTTTCCAGCTCTGCGGAGCTAACCACAACAACATATAGATAGTGGTTAAAGTTAATAGTATTTTAATTATATCTCACAAATAGAGAAAATTCATAAAACTTTAACTACTGCAGAATTCACAATAAACTTCTTTACATGCCAAAAATCACGCCACTACGAATTTTTTTTTCCCAAAGAAAAGATAAAAAAAAAACAACGATATGCTTAGTACCAGATAGAGCAGTAAACTATACAGACGATGTTGTATTGATTTCTGACAATCCGATTTCTCTCCAAAGGAATATTAACATAGTTACAGCATATTGTGATAAGTGGAACCTAACAGTAAACTTGAACAAATCAAAAAAATCCGCTAAGGAGACAGATATGCTGCTTCCGAGAAATGGCTTTATAAATGTCAACGAATTGAAATCGTGAATCCTTACAAATATCTCGGCGTTATTTTGACACCTCGTCTTACTTTCCTTCCCCAACTTGAGGAAAAAATTTCTTCGGCAAAGCATGGTCTAAATAGAGTTTGGTCTAATTTTATTCTTGAAAAAAATATCCCTATTAAGGCCAAGTAACAAGTTTTTAATAACATCTCGCGTGCAGTGGTATGTGATGCAGCTCAATTTGGGGACTTCCAGTCTTATAATAGCCTTGAAAAATTCCGTAGACTTTTCCTTAAAAAGTTGTTAGCTCTGCCAACTCCTAATTCTTCTCCTTAATTTAGAAACAGATCTTGACCACTTTTTGAAGCCTTCACTCTTAATTTGCATTTAAAATATTGCTCTCTAGTAATCTCTAATTAGTATTAGGATCACCCTAATAGCAATTACAACAGGTCAAGATTAGGCGCGAGTTTTGTGATTTGAATGGTGTTCCAGTTCATTTCCCGCGTTTAAGATTATCAAGAGAGATAAGCTCGATCTGTACGTGGCACCTTGTAAACATTGGCCTTATCTAAAGGTTATAAACATGACCAGTCAAGCGCGGGAATGTAGTAGCCGTGGTGGGGAGCACGCGCCTCTAGCCGTCAAGGTCACCAACCGAGCCGCTTGCGGCCCGGCTACTGGCCCCTTCGTTAATAGAACACCCTCTAACGAAGGGGCCACAAGAGGGGCCAGAAGAAATATAAACGCGCGTGCACCAACTTGTGTGCAGTCGCTCTAACAAAAGAGTCACATCAAGTCATAATTATTTTGTTACTTTAACGCTTCAGGGACAGGATTTAACTAATGTCAGACAATTGTTTATTGATTGTTTTTTTGGCATTAGTGGATTTTGTTATGCGCTTGAAACCGAATCTTGCGGGGAAGATATTAAGAAGCACCTTCACGCATACTTGGAATTTGAAGGTAAGGTGTAGTTCTCAGAATTAAGGGATTATATTTCTTGCAATTTTCCTGATATGCGCTTTAATCTTCAAAATGTTAAAAGAAAAAAACAATTGTTAGTTTATATAAGTAAATCAGATACTGAAGTCTATACGAATTTATCATCATCTAAACTTAGTTTTAATTATCAGTTGAACAAATGGGCAAACAGTAAAGAAAATTTCAGTGTAGTTGATCCGTTTGTGGTGGATCATAGAAATAATTACAAATTTATCGAACGTTATCATAGTGAGGTATCTAGAGAAAAATATTATAGTTATATATGGCCATTTGTCAATATTTTTACTGCGGAGTTATTTTACCCATAAACAGACAAATCCGCATCTTAGTCACAGCCGCCGACGTTATCCATTCATGAACAATCCCTAGCCTAGGAATTAAAATCGACGCAACACCCGTCTGTCTGGACTTGCAGTCCAGCGGCAAGTCCAGACAGGCGGGTTCAGCAACCCCCGCCAAGATCAAGAAGCGTCAGCGTGGTAGTAGTCAGTTTCTGATGACTTTGCCATTAGGTGGGGAAAAACCTTCCTTTTATATAAGAGACTTAGTAAAAGTCTCTTTCCTTTTATATTAGAAACTTAACTTAAAACTATTCGCGACAGTGATAAGTTATTGCATAAGTTTAGAAAGAGGCCAGAATGGAACGCATAGTGAGTATCATGTGCATATTTATGTAAAATTTTTGGAAAAATTGTTGCTGGTAGATGTGGGCGAGTATTTCAAAGCAATATTTAATGTTGAACATTTTGATATACAATCAGTCAGGTCCGAACGTAATGTTCTTAAATATATTACTAAGGAAGACGAACATTGTTTGCACAATTTTAAAATTTCATTGCTGTCTGTTCGTTATCAATGTTTCCATTATTTTAGCCAAATGGAAGTGTTTAGTTTCTGTCATCCTTTTGTAGTTGAACACAGGAATAATTATAAATTTTTGATAAATATGTATGAAGAGGTACGCTCAAAGCTTCGCCTTGGTTACAGTTATATCTATCCTGATGTAAGGGTAGATTTTGAATGGTGTAATAAAGTTTATGCGTGGTATGATACTTTTGTCACTACATGTTATTACTATAAAAAAAAACATTTATATCTATACGGCCCTTCAAATGTTGGCAAAAGTACCGTCATAAATTCTTTGATTCGCGGGTTACATTCTTTAATTTTCTATGGACCGTCAAGTAAAATAGCATATCCTTTTGATATGTTATTAGATACTCATCGGGTGATTTTGTTAGAGGAATTTAATATAAATAATTGGGATTTAGATTTCATTAAAAAACTTTTGTAGTAAATGAGACACCGCTTACAAATGCGTCTATGCAGACATTTAGAACAGGAACGATAACACTTTACGATGACGAAATAAACTACTCCGACATAGGCGACAATTTGGACTTACCCGCTAAACACGACAAGAAAATTGTACCACAGACCAGGATAGTTACAAGGTTTTATCCAAAATGTCAACGATATGCAAGTACTAACAATTTTTTTATGTCACAAAGTTCAAGTTTTATTAAATGGCTTAATTTGCAACATGCACTTCGTGCACCAACTTTGTTGTATGGGCGTTTAATGCCAGAGCTTATTCCCGCTTCTATGAAGGATGATCAATTTAGACTAATAGGAAGTTACGCTTTATGTGAAGTGAAAATATATTACACGATTAAATTATGTGGATTAAAATACAATAAAAGCTTTTAAATTTATTTATTGTTTTTCTTTCATTCCCAGATGAACGGAGAATATACGAATGCAAAGTGGGTGAGAATATGTTGCAGGATATTAGTGGATTTGAATGAATTCCATCAGTGGCCGTTCTATTACAAATATTTGTTGCTGTGCTGCAATCACAACGAGTATCACAACAGATTAAAATTAGCTTGTTTCTTATTTTTAAACGATTACAGTTTCCGTGGTATTTCAAAGTGTTTGGAAGTATTAAACTGCTACGGGATTTCAAAAAGAAATTTAACTAAGTTTATAGATTTGAAGCGATACTTGATTTGCTGTGCAATTGTTAGTCCGACTAAATTCAATTCATATCATGTACGAGCAAAGAAACTACAGTTCCTTAATGGAAGGACAAAATTTGATTGTGAACATCCTATTAACAATATGTATACCGTTTCTGATTGTATTGATCATTTACGGGGTCTTAACGCCGAGCACATCTTGCAACTTGAACAATCCTATGTTAACAGACGTTACCAACACGATTAGTGAAAAAAAAAAAAAAAAATGACAAAAAAAAATTTTTGATCGCGACGAGCAAAGCCGGACCAAACTAGAGTTACCTTTGGTCCGGCGTCGCGATTCGATGTTTTCAGTCAGGCCGAAGGCCCTTAGCGGGTACCGCGTCACAGGCCCGCCCACTGGCTCTACAAATACAAGTGGGGGTAGAAAGGCCACAACGGAAGTTTTTATCACACTTCCGTTGTTTGGTTTGTATCACCACAATATTAGAAGTGACTTTGTAAATTCATTTCATAGTGTACTGCTGTACTGCTGTTCATTAGAAAAGGGTACTTCTGCAAGCTGTGAGACGCACTTACATTGTTATTTGAAGTTTTCTGAGCCAGTTAAATATCAGCAGGTAAGAGATTTTATATGCTCATGTTTTGATACTGAAAACATAGATGTTCAAGGTGTGAGAAACAGTAACAGAGTTTTAGCATACATCACCAAAACAGATTTAGAACCTTATTACAATGTAGAAGTTTCGAAACTAAGTTTCGAATATCAAGCATACTATTACTTACGTGATATGCTTGATTTTGATTATAATCATTTTTTTGTGAAAAAACATAGGAATTGTTATTTGTGGCGATGTTGTTACTATTAATAGAAAGTATTGTGATAACAGAAAGTACGCTAATAAGTTGCCTATTATTATGAATCAAATTACCGACCGCCAGATTCTCTTGAATTTTTAAATCGTGTTTGCGTTATTAATGCGGATCAACCTTTTTTTCAGGATATAACCGAAGGCCCGTTTATTACTTCTACTGATGCCGTATTTGTACCGTCGTCGCCGGCTAGTTCGGAGATATTATCGTCCCGGTTCGTCCGTCTACGTCGAGGTACTAAATTACATACAAGTTTTTGTTCTTCCTCACGTAGTGTAGCGCGCATCAGTGGTTGTCAACAAGACCATCACCATTTTAAATGGCTTAATCCTGTTATGTATGATTGCGATAATGATACAGAATTGATTAAAGCAAATTGTAAATTATACGGTAAGGTGAAGTTATTGAGTGTACTTTGGATTATAGATTCCTTTAGTGTTCATCACGTAAGGCACATGAATACTGGCCAGTCTAAAAACGAATGGGATAAATTAAGCGGGTACTACAATAGCAAATATAATGAAGAAAATTTACAAGCTCCAACTTATCATTTTCCTGCTGATATCGATGTTAATGATTTTTCTGCAAGTGGACCAAAGATATTGGAATATTTTTATAACAATGGTTATACTAAGGGTGATATTACTGCTACGGCGTTCAATGTGCCGAGGACGGTTGATATGGGATACACTTCCACAAATATTACTAAGAAGAGGTATATTTCGCCTCGTACGAAATTTAGGATTAAATGGAATCCTAAGGCTAACACAATTGATTCTACTGAGATATTGAATGATTCGGATACGTTTGGCAAGTTTTGTGAGAAAATGAAAATTAACAAACCACCTCCTTTGTTATATGTAAGACCATTTGATGGTGAAGAAAGAAATAAAGATCAGGTTGGTGCAACGCAAATGATAGCTAGTTATGTTACTTGTAGAGTAAGAACGTATTATAGGTTTATGTTTTCTGGACGTTTGTATAACGTGCCTTTCTAATGTTTTGTAGATGGAAGCTAGAAGAATAAGTACATTGGAACGCCTTCAGGATAGTCACAATTTGAAAAGCTGGCCTGCCTATTTCTTGGAAGCTGTGTTTTGTTTGAATTTAAATTTTTATGCCAATCGATTAAAGTTTGTTGCTTTCTGTGCAATTAATAATTTGGACATCAATATGGTTATAGACATTTTGGAACTTTTTCATGATAATGTTAGTGGCAGGAATTATGTCAAAATATATTCTTTGTTACAAGATTGTTACAACAGACGTGCTTATACACTTAGATATGAGTCGTATGATGTCAATGCTAAATGTATGAGAACTGTCGGTGGTTTAATGTATGCACTACCGGGTGTATATTCATTAAATAGTGTATACAGTCTAAGTCATGAATGTAAATTAAAATTGAGAAAAATAGGATTAACTGAATATTTCGGTATAGACAATTTTATATTTTTTTATGAATTTGATACACAAATGGAGTGTTAATTCTTTTAATAAAAGGCGCGAAGCGCCCTTAATCTAAAGCAAAACTGTGTCTTTTTTATCCTGTTTCCTGTAGAGGGGAGTTGTGTTTAAAACGTACCCGTACAGTTTTAAACCACTGTACAGTTTTAAACCAATCTAACAATGTAATAGATTTTTATTTAGATTTTGTTTCAACTGTTCATTATCCCCCAAAAAAAACATTTATATTTATACGGTAAATCTAATACCGGAAAGACAAGTTTGATTAATTTTTTATCCCGTGATGTTTCACATTTAATAACTTGCGCCGGTTATGGCGAATATTTTTTAGAAACTCTGAAGGATAATACGAAGTAAATCATTTTTGACGAGTTTGATATTACCAACTACCCGTATGGTAACTTAAACAATTACTAGCAGGAGAGCATTTTGCATTACGTAAAAAATATACTTTAGATAGGATTATCAAATACTGTGAATTGATTGTAATTATTTCTAATAATGAACCATTAATGGATGATGCATTCTTGAATAGGGTTCAGATCGTGTATGCGGATGTACCGTCGGCAGATTTCAGCGGTCAAACGCCGGTTGTTCAGGAGAAAGCGCCACTGGGGATTGCGTAGACGTAGGACGCAATTGTCAGAACGAAAGAATCGTTTCAAGTATGCTCGAAGATATCGCAAAGTATTTAGAAGAAGAAAATTTGCTGCACGATTTAAATCTAAATTAAGTTCAAAACCCATTATATTCAAAAGTGTTAAATCATATCAATGTACACGAAAGTTTGCCTATGGATTTGGTTTAGATTCACTGAATTATCATAATGAAACTAACTTAATAAGTAACAATGCTGATTATACAGAATTAAATAGTTATTTGAAACAATATAAATTTTTTAAGGTCAAATCTATTGCTCTTTACTTTAAAAACTTTAATACTTCATTTTATAATGTTATAAATCATAATATGGACGCCGCTCAAAGATCGGAAGTTGCATCATGTTTGTTTGCTGATGCTAGCGTTTGCGATAATATTCCAGATATTTCGCATTGTACTTTGAATTTTAGTAGAAATGTCAGCATACCGTTACAATATTTTTATTTATACGATCTACCACTTGATGAGTGGTCAGACAATAGAGTATTCAAAGATGTTAATAAAAGTAATGTGTACATAAAAAAAAAGAATGCTAGTAAATACGCTAAATTTAGCGTACGTTACAATGTTAAGTGTTCAGGATATTGTGAAAGCGCAAATTATAATGAATCAAACATTCAGGATGTTCCAAAAATGTTAATGGAACAGAAAACAACTAATAGACCATGTAGTCTATTTATAGGTCCTATGTGGACAGCGAATGATTTTCCTAAAGATCAAATACAAATGCAGTTGTATAATGTGCACTTTGAGGTGTACAAAAATGTGACATATGAATTTTTGGGGAAAGAAATAAATTAATACTTTGTGTTATTTACAGAATGCCTAATCCTTTACTAGATTCGTTTCAAGATAGTTTTGGTGACATTTTGGGTGGACAGAACAGTTGGCCAACATTTGTAATAGAAACAGTGTTTTGCAGTGACTATTCATACAAACATAGAGCAATTATTGTTAGTTTTTGTGTGCTTAAGATCAAATACA
Organism: Triatoma infestans; assembly: GCA_011037195.1. Taxonomy (NCBI): domain Eukaryota; kingdom Metazoa; phylum Arthropoda; class Insecta; order Hemiptera; family Reduviidae; genus Triatoma; species Triatoma infestans. The sequence goes on along the minus strand of JAAEAF010003453.1, from coordinate 31,065 downwards.
AATGCAGTTATCTAATGTTTTTTAGGTGACTATCGTTTGCCTAAAATTGTTGGGAAGAGGTTATCAGGAAAAAAGCCTTTTGGTTCAAACACTGGCCAGCTTATATTATATATCTGGAAACTGGACAATTACTTTTATTACATTCTTGTGATTTTACCTCTTTATCAGATAATTTTTCTACCAGGCTTTGCCAGCTATCCAAACTTCCGTCTTAATCCGAGTCGTTCGTCTGGAGGAGTCTGTTAGCCGTGCTACTAAGTCTGGCGTTTTCAACTACACAGAGCTCTCATTTCAGATCACAACAGTTTTGGCACAAACAATGTCTTTAAAAATTTGCGTTTCGTAGAATTCCGGTGGGCTAATTAAATTGGATGAACAGATGGTGCGATATTATGGTCATCACTTTTTGAAGCAGTTTATAAGAGGGAAGCCAATATTATTTAGTTGGGCTATCTGCTAGGCTGAAACCGGTTACTGTTTTCGTGCTAAATGATACGAAGGCCAACAAAAAGTTTGCGTGCATCTGTCATATTGAAAAATATAATCAATCATTGATAATCCTTCAAATCACGTTTTTTATTTCGACATTTTTTTTTTACCAGTTTTCAGCTGATGAAAGAGTTGATACAAAGAAATATTTGAGCAACCGGTACAACCAAAAGTGTGAGTGTAACAGAAACTTGTTCTGAAGTGAACTCTCTACACGAACTTCGTGAATTTACTTTGACAATGGATGAAAATCTGAACCCGGTCAGGAAAAAAAAATAAATATGCATGCTACGATGAATAAAATACCTGAAGTTATAAAACATTGCGGACCCATCACATATTCAATAATAGAATATTCTGCCTACCAACACACATACCAGCTTATATTATATATCTGGAAACTGGACAATTACCTTTATTACATTCTATCCAAAGGGAAGGGATTAGTTAAATGATAACACAAGAAATGTTAATGTCCCTAAAAATGAAAGTAAGAGGTGATTTATTGGGAATTAATAATGTATTCAATAAATCAGAAGAAAGGCGTTTTTGTTCTTTGGGTAATTTCGTCAGAATTGGAAGACATATACCACTTTATAGGCTTGTCTCATTTTAACATCATTAGATATTAAAATTGGAACAGAAAACTAGTAATAGACCTTGTAGTTTATTTATTGGTCCTCGTGGACGGCAAATGATTTTCCCAAGGATCAGATACAAATGCAAATGTATAATGTTCATTTTGAAGTTTATAAATATGTAACTTATGAATTTTTTGGTAAGGAAATACAGAATTTCAAATGAATTTTTCTGTTTCTTTTAAGAATGCCTAATCCTTTATTACAGTGGTTTCAGGACAGTTTTGGAGACATTCTCGGTGGAAGTTACAGCTGGCCAACATTTGTAATTGAATCTGTGTTTTGTAGTGATTATTCTTATAGGAACAGAGGAATTATAGTTTGTTTTTGCGTACTAAACGGGATCAATATTGATATTTTAATTGATGTTATAAAAAGTTGTGGATTGCAGAAGTTAAAACCAAATCAGGAAAAAGAAATAATCCTTTTATTTAAATATTTTACAGATCATCCAAATAGTAATTCTAATAGAAGTAGGTATTCGTCATTTGATATTATTAAGCGTGAATTTTGTGATTTGAATGGTGTATCAGTTTATTTCCCGCGCATAAGGTTAACTAGAGAGATTAGTTCTATCTGTATGTGGCATTTAGTATACATCGGTCTTATCTGAAGGTCATTCACATGAACATATAGCGCGGGAAAGTAGTAGTCGTGGTGGGGAGCGCGCGCCACTATCCGTCAAGATCATAAACCGGGCCGCATTCGTTGATAGAACACCTTCTAACGAAGGGGCCACAAGAGGGGCCAGAAGGAATATAAACGCGCGTGCACCAACATGCATTCACAGTCGTAAGAAGAAGAGAGTACACATTATTTTGTCACTCAAACGAAGAGGATATATCTGATGTCCGAGAATTGTTTATTAACAGTTTTTATGACCTTGTTGGATTTTGTTGCGCGCTCGAAACCGTGTCTTGCGGCCAAATTATTAAGAAACATCTTCATGCATACCTGGAGTTTAAAGGTAAAGTTTACTTTTCTGAATTAAGAGATTTTATATTACACAATTTTCCTGATATGCTTTTTGACTTACAAAATGTTAAGCGAAAAAAGCAATTATTAGTGTATATAACAAAATCAGATTGCGATGTTTATACCAATTTGTCAAGTAGTAAACGTAGTTTTAATTATCAATTAAGTAAATGGGCTAGTAGTAAGGAAAATTTTAGCGTTGTAGATCCATTTGTTGTAGAACATAGGAATAACTACAAATTTATAGAAAGGTATCATACTGAGGTATCGAGGGAAAAACAGTATAGCTATATATGGCCCGTTTGTAAATATTTTTACTGCTAAATGGGCTAATGAAGTAATAGATTACTATTTAGAATTTGTGTCTACGGTTCATTATCCAAAAAAAAAAAAAAATTTATATTTGTATGGTAAATCTAATACGGGTAAAACTAGCTTAATAAATTTTTTAAGTAGAGATGTTTCACATTTAGTAACTTGTGCTGGTTATGGAGAATATTTCTTAGAAACATTAAAGCACAATACAAAATTAATTTTGTTTGATGAGTTTGATATAATCAATTATCCATATGGCAAATTAAAACAGTTACTAGCGGGTGAGCAATTCAAATTTGAAATTGGTTTGGGGCAGAAAAATTAAATCGTAATGATTTTATATCATAATGCATTATTCATTATACTGTGGCGGCACTGAAATATCGTAAGTGATTCACATTTGTCACGTATTTGTTTATGATAATCATTTGCTATTTAGTGGTATAGCTAAGGTTATACAACATTTGAACAAACATAAGATTAAAGATTGCAATTTAAAAACAAAGTCGAACTAGAACCATTTTTTTCTAGTTTACAGGGTGACGACAGAAAGAATTAATTTTAGATGTAAATCTATTATATATCTAGATGGCACTAATAACAGGAATACATTACATGCCAATTTTTAATATTTATTTTCTTGGTGCTTGTAGTTAATTATTTGCGTGATTTGGTGTCACAGAATGGGACCACCAGCAGTGGTTCAACCCCGCTGTTCTATCCCCATAATAATTCTAATGGCGCCTCAAGACCGTGGCACAGCCTTTTGTACACGGTATTTTATTACTACCTAAACTAATAAAAGTTTTGTTGGTGTTTATTTTCCATTAATAGTTTTATGTGATAATGAAATATTTCAATAAACTTTGATGTACCAAAAATGGTACACTAGACACTAATGTAGTCTCTTTTTTTTTTTTTTGGAGAAACATTTTGTAAGTACTTGAGAAAATGAAATAGTTTTTCTCTCATTTTTTGTTAATATTTTTGCAATCAGTAATGAATAAAATATTTTTAGGGCATTAGCAGCTATTCTTGAATCAGGCCTGACTATTCAGCAAGCATTACATATATTATTTGAAAAGGAGGATGAAGGTAACAAGCATATAGGAAACTTATATACTGCTCTATAAAATTTAAATTACTATGTGAATCGGCTGAAATTTGTGTCATTTTGTAGTATTAATAACATAGATATGAATATAGTTATAGATATTTTGGAAATGTTCCATGAGAATGTTTCTGGAAGGAACTACGTAAAAATTTATAGTTTGCTGCAAAGATTGCCACAATAGGCGTGCATATACTCTTCGCTATGAATCATACGATGTAAAACATAAATGTATAAGAAATGTAGGAGGATTGATGTATGCACTTCCTGCAGTTTATTCACTTAATCAAGAATATAATAATTTAGCAAAAGGCGCGAAGCGCCCTTAATCTAGTGTACACCTACTTAAGAAAAAGTGTTTGATACAGGTGGGGACTTTGCTTATATAGTACCCGTACGCGTTTACTAGTGTTACTTATATACGCGAACGGGTTAAGGATAGTGCTGTGATGTTCAAATAATTCTACGAGTAAATTAAGGTCATTCGTAAAGTAAGGTTCCCTATGCTGTATCGGAACAACGCGAAGTGCTGGGTGAAATCTGGCAACACTGGCACATTCAGCAACTCTCGCGCGCTCTATTCCCACCATTCCCGTGTCGCTACGCCGATCACGCCCGGCTTGGCAGCCATTGAAGATGGAGCTCCCTATCGCCGTTGCCGCCAGATGCGAAATTCGCGCAGTAATACGTTTTTTAAACGCAAAAAGGATTTTACCTAGTGAAATTCATCGTCAGTTGATCGAAGTGTATGGTAAAAAGTGCATATCAGTTCAACATGTGCGCAAATGGTGTAGAGAATTTAGTGAAGGTCGCATAGAAATTCACGATGAAGACCGGAGCTGCGGAAGGCCATCAGTTTCAGATGAAATTGTTCAAAAGGTCCAGAGCGTACTGCTTGAAGATCGAAGGATCACAATTAACGAACTTGCTCTTCATATTCCTGACATTTCGAACACCACAGTCCACAAGATTTTAACCGAAAAATTAGGCTATCATAAGGTGTGTGCGCGGTGGGTGCCGCGAATGCTGACAGAAAACCAGAAGCAGAAACGTGTCGAGTGTGCCCAACAATTTCTCCAACAATGTGAAGAGAACAAGGAAGAATTCTTGGATTCCATTGTTACAGGCGACGAAACATGGGCATTTCACTTTACTCCCGAAACCAAGCACCAATCACGTGAATGGCGTCACCCAACTTCGCCGAAGCCAAAGAAGTTCAAACGAACGCAGTCTGCAGGGAAAGTCATGGCAACCATCTTTTGGGACAGGAAAGGCCTACTGTTGATCGATTTTATGCCTCGTGGAACGACGATTAACTCTGAAAGGTATTGCGACACACTAAAAAAACTGAGACGTGCAATCCAGAACCGCCGTAGAGGAAGATTGTCCACTGGTGTGAGGCTTCTTCACGACAACGCTCGACCTCATGCCTCTCGTCAAACTCAGGAACTGTTGAGAGATTTTGGCTGGACAGTTATGCCCCACCCCCCTACAGTCCGGACCTAGCCCCAAGTGATTACCACCTGTTCCCAAAATTAAAGGAACACTTACTTGGGTGGCTTACGCTTCACTACCGATGAAGAAGTCAAAGAAGAGGTTATTCGATTCCTCAAAGGATTGGCGGCAAAATTTTAAGACATTGGTATACAAAAGCTGGAGCATCGTCTGCAAAAGTGCCTGGACAGAAAGGGCGATTATGTAGAAAAATAGCGTAAGTTTTAAGCTTTAAAATGATGTATAATGCTAAGGAAATAAATCATGTTTTCTATTTTTAAAAATCATGGGAACCTTACTTTACGAATGACCCTCGTAAGTATGAAGGTCGCTAAGAAGTCAGGCAACAAGTCTGGACAGGCCGGGTCAACCCCCCCCCCCCCCCGGTTCAAGCGCCAACGTACTGGAAGTCAGTTTTTATTAACTTTGCCATTAGGTAGGGATGCTCCTTCCAGTTATATAAGGGACTTGGTGTTTTAAACTTGAATTTGTTTAGTGCAGTAATCACTTTAGAAAGAGGCGAGACAGGATCTAACAGTGAGTACCACGTACATGTATATGTCAAATTTCCCGAAAAATTTTTATTAATACATGTGCTTGAGTATTTCAAGCAATTTTTTATTTAAATCATATTGATGTTCAGGCTGTTAGATCTGAATGTAAAGTTTTGAAATATATAACAAAGGTGGACGAAAAGTGTTTGTATAATTGTAAAGTTAGTTTGCTTTCAATGAAAATGCAATGTTTTTATTATTTTCAAAAAATGGACTCATTTAGTTTTTGTCACCCCTTCGTGGTTGAGCATCGTAATAATTATAAATTTTTGATTAATATGTACGAAGATATACACTCAAAAATTAAAATTGGTTACAGTTATATATATCCGGATATTAGAGTTGATTTGGAATGGTGTAAACTTGTTTATGAATTATGCGATATGAATTACGCTATGAATCATACGATATAAAACATAAATGTATGAGAAATGTAGGAGGATTGATGTATGCACTTCCTGCAGTTTATTCACTTAACATATATACAGTTTAGATCACGAATGTAAATTACCAATATTGGACTAATATTGGTATAATTGGTATCTAAGTCAGACAATTGTTTATTGACTGTTTTTTTTGGTCTGTTTGGATACTGTTGTTCGGTCGAGACCGAATCTTGCGGCAACACTATTAAAAAACATATTCACGCTTACCTGGAGTTTGAAGGTAAGGTTTATTTTTCAGAAATTAGAGATTTTATTAGCAGTAACTTTCCCGAATTGAGATTTGATTTGCAGAATGTTAAAAGAAAGTAACAATTACTAGTTTTTATTACAAAAAATGATACACATGTATATACAAATATATCTACTTGTAAATTAAGTTTTAATTATCAAATATCTCAGTGGGCTAGTGGTAAAGAAAATTTTTGTGTTACCGATCCGTTTGTAGTTGAACATAGAAACAATTATAAGTTTATTGAAAGGTATCACTCGGATAGTAAAAGAGAGACTTACTATAGTTTCATATGGCCATTTATTAATATATTCACAGCTAATTGGGCTCAGGAAGTCATAGATTTTTATTTGGAGTTCGTATCCACTATTTACTATCCAAAAAAAAAAACATTCATATCTTTACGCTGTATCGAATACTGGTAAAACTAGTATTATAGTAGTAGGATTTTTGGGACACACCAAAAACCAGTTTAAATTCAGAATAGAACAACACAAACAGTCATTAAAATATAATCACAGTTCAGAAACAGCATTATCCAAACATCATAAAATAACAAAACATAATTTTGATTTCAATAATGCCAAAGTCATTGACACAGAAAAAAATCTTAATAAACGCAAATTATTAGAATCAATACATATCTTTTTGAAAATTAACAATATAATAAACGATAGAAAAGAATATTCACAGATAATAAAATACTCAAATCTACTAACCAGTCTAAAACCATATATATAAGTTAAATTATTAATGTCTATAGATTTGTTTTTAAAAATTTTTATTTCTTTTAAGTACAATCTATATAATTAATAATATTGATACACAAATAATAATGTTAATATTCACTTAACACACTAGTTGGGAACTCTGTGTTCTTTCCCGATGAAAGTACAAATTAGAATTGAATTATTAAATTTTCTTCTCTCATATCTAGACTAGTTACATATACAGCAGTAAGGAGGGGGTTTCCTAGTAATGCACACTTGCATTGTTTCTAGGACTACAGAGTGCTGACGGGAAATTACATTTAATTATGTTATGATCTATAACTCCTCCCCCTTTAAATTCGACTTCCCCTAGGAAGAATGAAAATACAAATCAATCAATTATTTTACCCATACAATTTCTTTATGCAATAATTCCTATTTACTATTCTTATATACTAATTAATTGTACAATACTTTCTTATACTTATAATTCTTATTTACTAATTCTAATACATTTGGATGCAAATTCTGTAAAACTTAAATATTAATTGTGAATTGATTTTCTTCAGTATTGTTTACAGGTGGTTTAGGCTTTTTTAATCTGAGTTTAAGTTTAAATGGTTTAAATTTACATATTAGGTAAACAGTAATACTAATGATGTTAATAACAATACAACATATGATTATTATCCACAAATAATTATCATTGTTATTTCTCTTACTTTCTCTTATAGGGATTACAGGATTTAAAGGTATGTCTTGAAGTGTGAATTTCTTGAGGTGGATTTCCATTTCGGGAGTTCTCTGTTGGGTTAGATTAAAGTTGATAGTTGGAAGTATACGATGATGTCCATTCGTGTGTGACAGGTAAATCAGCTTGTTACCTTTGTAATAAACAGTGGCTTCTTCAGTTTTCATAAGATATATGCCATGTATTGTCTTTGTTTCCGAATCTTCTTTTTCAACAATTAAAATTTTGTCTGGTTGTGTGAAAATGATCAGATATTGGTTTATTTCCTTTATAAGTTCAATATGGTTTTCTTTTATGTAGAGTTTAACAAAGCTGCAGTTATATGGTGATTCTTGTAGGATTATTCCACTCTCGCATCTTGAGTGGTGGTTGGATAAGTCACTTTCGAAACATTGATAAAATTTGTCCGTCTGTTTGCAGTTATTATTTAAAGGTATTATTACACTGTCATCGACTGTTTTTAATACATATTTATTCTCAGGAATAACCGTAACATATTGTGATTCGAATTTTGAGGGAATTGAATATAATTTAAATATTTCATATTTAACTTTAGAATTTATTGGTATATCTAAACTGTAAATAATTTTCCCAAAGTGAATTTCACATTGTACTGTAATTAAATACTCATAAGCTAAAACATTTTCAAACTTAACTTCTATAGGCATTTGTTCCTTATAGTATTGAGAAATTTTTTCAAGTTCATGATAGAGGTCATGGGTGGTTATTATGCTTGGATGTAGCGACTTCAATTTGCAGAATGTTATAGAGTTTTCTACATCTTGCAACGTATTTAATATCAAGTTATATAAAATTTGTAACTGGTTAAGGGTCTCTTTTACAATATTTATATCCATTCTATAATTAATGGTTCTACTAAGTTCTAAGATTCTATACTCTAATTCCTCGCCGTTAAATCTTATCGTTTGTATTGCTTCTTTAAAATTATCAATAATATTTTGATTAATAGAGTATTGCTTACTAAGTTGATTTTGGATCTTTTGCTCGTTTTCTCTTAGATTTTCAATTAATTGTTCAAATTTTTCACCGTCAGAGTTATCCAAATTTCCCGTAATAGCTTTTAGTATACTTCCGAGCCCGTTAACGATCCCTCTTTTACTTCTATTACTTGAGTGAATCCTAATGTTGTTAATTTTATCTAATACAGCATTTTTTGTATAGTTGAGCACGTTAAAGGAAGTTTCCAACTCTTCATAAATAGTAATATTCTGTTTGGTGTATAGGATAACTTTGGTGTACTGATTTTCTAATAGTTCAACTTCTAAATATAAGTCTGTAAGGTTGTAATAATGTATCAAAGTATGTGTTTTTTGTTGAAGCTTAGCAGGACCTTGTTTTATGGGTAGGATGCCTGCATTTATGCTGATATCCTTTAATATTGTCCCTCTTGTGACGTAGAAGGACCTGGAAAATCATGAGAATTTTCATTTAATTTTCTTGGTCTTTGCACATTAGACAAATGTATTTTTTCTTGGGTGTTATGATACTTGGGATTTATCTCGGCTGTTTTTAAAGTTTTATTTAGTGATTTTAATTTTTGTTTCGTGTATTTGTTCTTTGTTTTACTTTGTTTTTGTTTGTTTTTTACAAATATTTCCTGTGGGAAATCAGGAGCCTCTTCCCTGTTTTGATTTATTTTATTTATAACTTTCTCTTTAGATATAGAATTGATTTCATTTATTTTCTGGTAAATTAACTTTGTCTTTTCTTTGTGATTATTTATATAATCGTTGAGAATTTGTGTTTCAAGGTCGGCAGCAAATGGGGTGTCGTTCCCGATATGACCATTAATTATATCTATTGGTTTTAATTTAGTGATGGAGTGGATTGTATTATTATAGGCCAGAATAGCAAGCCTAACTTTATTGCCGATTGAATCTTTTTTTGTATGCATCTTGGTTGTTAAATAATCTAATGTGTTCTATTATTGTTGAGTGTAGTCGTTCTACTGGGCCGTTCGACTCTGGGTGTTGTGAACTTGTAAAATGGACTTGAATTTTGTGTAGGGATAATAATTCTTTGACTAAAGAATTATTAAACTCCGTTCCATTATCGCAAATGATTTTATTCGGGAGGTTATGACGCGAAAAGAACTTAATTAATTTATTCACTATTTCAATTGCTTGTCCTGACTTTAATTTATATGCCTGCGCGTATCTAGAAAATGTGTCGATTAAAGTTAAGAATTTAGTTTTTTCAAATGTTACTGTATCCATATGAATTATCTCAAATGGCTTATTAGGATTAGGGGTAATATTAAGTTTAAGCTTTAAAGGTTTTCTATCATATTTTGTTAGTTTACATACTTCACATTTATTGATGAAGTTCTGAACATATTTTCTTAGATTAGGCCAATAATAAACATTTTTTATTCTTTCCTAGGTTTCATCAATGCCGCGATGATTAGTTTTACTTGTGTGGTACTTATCAATTATTTCTATAATTTCTTCCTCATCTACAACGTCTATTAATTTTTTTGTGTTTCTTACCAAATTGATTTCCGAATCTTTGAAATGTCTTGCCATTATGGAATAAAATTCTTCATATATATCGTTTTCAAAATATATTGAATATTTTATTTTAGGGGCTATGTAATTTTTTATAAATTCTACAATATCCAATTCGAAATTGGATTTTGAAATTTGAACTATTATTCTTTTTTTCTGTCCGGGTAAATTTAATATTTTTGGTTTAGTAGGGCTATGTTCAACGGTTGAAACAATTATTTGATTTTGCCCGGTATTAACTGGACCTTCAACTATGGGTATAGAAATTATTGTGTTACCTTCACTATTAGAATGAACGGTATTTCCGTCTGTTTCGTCGTTGTCTATATTTTCATTATTGTCTTCGAGTTCGTCAAAGTTTACAATTAGAGATTGAGTCTCAATTTGATCATTATTTCCGAGCACTTCTTCCGCGATGGAAGGGTGTTCTGTGAAAAATTGATTTAACATTTCATCTATTTCATTGTCACCAGTGTTAGCTTCATTCATGTTTAATTCGATACGCGATAATGCATCGGCGACTTTGTTTTCCGAACCTTTTTTATATTTAATCTCGTAGTCATACTCTTCCAATTTTAAACGCCATCTCATCAACTTAGAATTAGGCTCCTTAATTGAAAATAACCATTGCAATGGCTTATGATCGCAATAGATTTTAAAATGCCTACCATAAATGTAAGGCCTGAAATGTTTAGTGGCCCATACGACCGCCAATAACTCCTTCTCAATGGTTGAAAGGTGCGATTCTGATTCATTTAGGGTCCTACTTGCATAAGCAATAGGGAGGTCCGCATTGTTGGAATTCTGACTGAGTACGGCTCCTATGGCCACATTACTCGCGTCAGTCGTTAAGTGGAATGTCTTCGAAAAATCCGGGTATTGGAGAATCGGATTGTTGCTTAAAACATTTTTGCATTTATTAAAGCACTCTATATAATCTGGGTCTTTAATATTAATTTCTGAATTCTTCTTAAGGCATTTGGTAAATGGTTTAGTTAATTGAGCAAAATTTGGAATAAATCGTCTATAGTAACCTAGCAATCCTAGGAATGATTTAATTTCTTTCTCTGTTTTGGGGATTGGAAAATTCTGGATACACTGAATTTTTTCGGGATTTGGTTTGACGCCTTCGGGTGTCACTACATGCCCTAAATAGGCAACCTCCTTTTTACAAAATTCGGTTTTATCCAATTGAACTTTAAAATTGGTTTCTTTTAGTCTGGTAAATACAAGTTTCAAATTATTAATATGCTCTTGTAGACTTGAGCTGAAAACAAGAATATCATCTAAATAAACTATTACGTTATCCAATCCTCTGAGGACGTTATCCATTACGCGTTGAAATGTGGGGGGACTGTTCTTTAGTCTGAACGGCATTCGCAGGAACTCGTAATGTCCTTTATCTACGCTAAACGCCGTTTTCTTTATGCTATTTTCCTCCATTTCCACCTGATGGAATCCGGAGGCCAAGTCCAATGTCGAAAAATAATTACATTTCCCTAGTTTGTCAGTTATATTGGGGATAGGATATTTATCGTCAATTGTTTTATCATTTAATTTCCGATAATCAATCACTAACCTCCATTTCCGTTTGCCAGAATTATCTAATTTCTTGGGAACAACCCATACAGGTGCATTCCACGGGGAATGAGAAGGTTGAATTATTTTTTGTTCCAGCATTTTATTAATTTGGGTTTGAATTTCATTTTTATGAATTTCTGGATATCTGTAGGTTTTCGCGTATATAGGGATTTCATCTTTTGTCTGAATTGTGTGTTTGATTTGGTTAGTAAATGTTAGTGGTAAGTTTTCTGAGTAGAAGATGTCTGAAAATTGCCTTATTAATTTTATGATTGAGGACCTTTCCTCATCATTCATATGATCCATGCGTAATTGCGAGGTAATTGAATCTTTACTTTCTATATTATTAATTTCGAACATTTTAAATTGGTTAATTTCACGATCTAATATTTCGGTGACTGGGATTGGGTTCTTTATTTTGATTTGGAGGGTTTTTTCACTTAGGTTTTTAATGGGGCATAGGGCTTCAAAATTTTCTACTTTTACTAGACCTTCGGGGATTTCAATGGTTTTGAGTTTTATGTTAGGAATTATTCCTTGTCCTTGTTTTAGATTTTGAATTGGGATTTTAATTATTTCTTCCGACTTTCCTGTTAACTGAAAGGAATACTGTTTCTCTTGTATATTGAGATATTTCAAGGGAATTTTTGCGCTTGGCGTTACTAATTTATTTTCCGTTAGATTAATATCAGCTTTTAGACTTTTGAGATTATCGATTCCTAATAATATGTCAAAATTTCTATTGAATTTGAAAAGATAAAATTTTAGGTTTAGATTTTTTTGTTTGAACAATTTCCCTAATGGAATAAACGTACTAAATTTTTCTTTACTTTCTCCGTGTGCTGTTGAAATTATGAATGGGTCCTGTCGTATGTAGTCTTTGAAATATTTATTGGCTACTGTAGGGTTCACGAAAGACTTAGTGCTCCCTGTATCAACTAGGATTTTTAAATTGTCCCTTGGGTAGTTGATATAAGGGAGTATTGAGCTTTGCTCGTCCATAGCCATTAAGTGGTATTTGGGGATCGTGTTTGTCTTACTTCTAAAAAATGATCGCTTTCATTGTATGTGGCTTGTGGGTTAGTTTCTTCAAACGGGTAATTATTCTGCTTTATTGTCTCATTATGGTCTCTGTCATTAGTCTCCATATTATTTACCTCCTCGAAAGCATAATTGCTCCGAGTAATTGGTATGTTGTATGGCGTACGCATATCTTGTTGCCCTACATTATGGCTAGCATTCCTAGTGGAAATGCTCATCGGTGTTGGTCTATGTTGTTTTTGTTGTGGCGGTATGTACCTGTTTGGTTGTGGTCTTTGTGCGATGTTTATAGGACCGGAGGGGAAGTACGTCCTTTCCGGAAGTCTTACTAATGGTGTCCTTGTTAAAGGTTTGTTATATTGTGTTGGTTTTTGTTTATAGTAATCTGTTCTTGGCATTGGCAAGTTCTGTTTATAGTCATTATTGGGTTCTTTTAAGTATTGGAAATCGTTACGGAGTAGGCTGTCCAATTCAGTTAGGGACTGTGGGTTCCGTGTGGCTAGGTTATTTCTAAGGGGGTCCTTTAAGGAGACTATTGTGTGCAATGCCACCAGTTTTTCGTTTTGTTCGGCAACAACAGACGAGTTTCGTATTTCTAAGGCTAGTTTTTGTTTGTATGAGTGAAATTTTTCAATAATTAGGTTAACGAAATCAGACGGGTTCCTATTTACAAATTTAGCGTACATTATGTCGAGCAAAATGCTGCTAGACGTTTGCTTGTTTCCAAACTTTGACACTAAAAATTGTTTTAGTTCTGCCCAATTACTAAAATCTAATTCTTGGACTACTTCGGCCGCTTTGTCTACTAATTTTCCTTTTATGTTTATGAATGCTAGTTTTTTATTTTGGAGTGAGACTGGGGGTTGACAACTCTCTATCAATTCATTTATTTCTTCTACCCTGCTAATAAAATGACTCAACTGTTTTCCATTCCCATTGAAATGCGGAATGGTATCAGTAAATGCTTTTATGTCCGCGATAGTTACCATTGTAGCTTGGTTCGGTTCCTCAACCACTAAACTACCTAATGCTTCCACTAGCGACTCAATTTTTCTTAATTTTTATACTTTAATATTAATGAAAAGGAACTTGAAAATATTTCTCAATTTACAACAATGAGCTTAATTGTGATTGAATAGGCTAAAGTTGGTAAAATACAGACAGGATGTATCTTCGATAATGTCAAAACGAAATTAAAATAATAAATTAAATATAATTAAAATTTAAAATTATAAGAACTTAATTGTAGTAAAATTGTTGTTAGTAACAATTAGTATTGAAATAAATATTAAAAACAATATCAAGTATTAAAAACAGACTCACAGTGTTGATATGAAAATGACGGACTGTATACTCATATTTGTAGGGTTTCTCTCGAAGATTTGCAGGCTCTCTTGATCGTCGATCGTTAAGACGAATGGAGAATTGTGTTCATCAATTTTCCCGATCTTGTAAACGTCCTACCGACTGCGCCAGTTAAATTATTAATGTCTATAGATTTGTTTTTAAAAAAATTTTTATTTCTTTTAAGTACAATCTATATAATTAATAATATTGATACACAAATAATAATGTTAATATTCACTTAACACACTAGTTGGGAACTCTGTGTTCTTTCCCGATGAAAGTACAAATTAGAATTGAATTATTTAAATTTTCTTCTCCCATATCTAGACTAGTTACATATACAGCAGTAAGGAGGGGGTTTCCTAGTAATGCACACTTGCATTGTTTCTAGGACTACAGAGTGCTGACGGGAAATTACATTTAATTATGTTATGATCTATAACTTATATATATACATTCTTAAGAGGCGGCAATTTGTCTTTTTGTCCGGGGCGGCGTAACCGCTAGAGTGGGCGCTGCTGACACCTATGTAATATTATTATACATAGAAAAAATTGCTAGAATTCAGAATTTGAATAAAATTGGTTAACCAAAAGTATTTCTTTACAGAATAGGTTTATGTTTTTTGTTTTTTTTTTTAAACATTCTATAACTTTGACTATAATGATTTCCTCTAATCTTGGGTTGCACAGATTTAAGCCTTGCCTTTTATTTGTAATATTTCTTCGGAAGAATTGTTTTTAGAAGGGTTCTGAGTAATTTGGGGACGTTAAATTTCACACGTTATATTCGTTCACGTTATTACCGCTCACTTCTGGAACGATAATTAATCAATTCAACTACCTACTTGGGTTGGTCTTGACTCTCCCTCAAACTATATTTTGTTATGGCTAAAAGTACGACCAAATTTTGAATTAAAGTATTAACTAAGTAGTATGAACAAGTTGCTTAAGAGTTTTCACACCAGATTTTTTTTTTCAGTTTTTCGGGAATTCATGACAATTCTTGTCTTTGAATTGCTGAAACACCAAATAACTTCCGGTTTACCGGAATCGTGACTTTACAAAAACTTTTTGAGTTTTTTTTGGATTTTTTCGAAAATGGCCAGAGGGATTTTCTTTTAACTGCACCTAACACTTTTATTTGAAACATTTTTCCAGAAAAATTCATTTTAGGGGTTCTCGGGGGGGGGACTCTTTCCAGATATACTCAAATTTAAACTTCCGCCACAAACTTTGTTGATTTGTTTGCCACACAGGCTAAGTATAACTTAAAATCCCCACCACCTTTTTTTTATGTAAAGTCTAACTGAATATTTGTAAACGTTACAATCGTAATAAAAACTTGTTAATTAAAGTGGAATTATTGCTGTAAGAGAAAGTGGTGTGAGTGTTTCACATCAATTTTCTCTTTCAATTGTACTATTTTTGGGGAGAAAAAAAACTGAAATGAAAATTGTAATACCAATGAAAATCTAAAGATGTAAGAGAGAAAGATGTTTGAACCAAATAAATTATTGACAAATGTAAAATGCAATTGTATTCATTATAATATTTTAGATGTTCTTATTAACTCTCATTTTCGGCATTGAAATTTAATTATATTTAATTCTATATTATTCTCTTGATAAGAAACAGACAGTTTGACTTTTTATCTGAATGTGACAGTTTAACTATAACGACTAAATCTCCTCCCCCCTCCCAAATTTTTTTTTTCTCAGGTAAACACAGTCTTCAAAGTTCATTAAAGATTTACTGAAAATAAAAATAAAATAAAAATCCTTGTCTCTAGGATCACATCTCTAAATACAGACATCACAAGCAGGATTGTATAAACGAAGAATCCTTTTTGATCTCAATTCTCGCGTTTGGCCGACGAAGCACCCAAGAATCAAGGCCCTTGATATAAATTATGCTAGAATTCTTTGGTCTAGTTTAATTTACAACTACAAACTTATCAAGCTTATCTCTGTTGAACACTTTATCGGAGGCAACTCTAAGTTAGCTCTAAAAATGTATTTTTTCCATTTTTATGATCGCCTACTGCTAAAAAACTACCACTGACATACAAATACACAGATAAATACAAATGCTTGAATGTCGGCGCTTTGTAGGCAATCGTAAACCTCTGATAAAGGCAGCTTTATCGAAGAGTGAATGTCTCCACGACTTCAGACATAAAGTGAACAGTTTGCACTTTGATAAATTCTAAGCATACAAAGTCAAGAACTTATATTATTAGTGTATAGGTTAATTAGGGTATATTAGGTTTACAGATAATTGATTCTGTAATTTAATTAATTTATTATTCATAGGTATTTTAATGGTTGCATACTAGTTTTGTTTTCCTCTATTTACTATATTTATTATATATTATAAAGATTCTTGAATTGTTTATCAAATAATTTAGTTTTTAATGGCTTCTTTTTAAACTTTCAAAAATTTTGTGCACACAAACAGTGAGCTTCATGCAAAAAAAAGTCCTTGCTTTCAGGATTACTGCAATCAGGAGAAAAGAAATATATGCCACTCCGGCAGAAAGCTCGACAGCAACATCAACAAGGGTCGCCAAACATTCTTCACAACTAACTACAACCCCTTAGCGACATTGTTGGAGAAGTTAAGGCTCTGCCTTTTCCAACTCTCTAGAGGAGTTTATTAAGGGTTATTCTTTTATTCTTGAGTGTATTAAAAAAAGTGATTCTCGAACAATATTCCATGGGTTATAAGTCATTTATAACCCAGTAATCAAGGGTGGCACTGAGGCTAAGCTGCCTTCCGCCTATGCTATTCAATCTATATTGCAAAGTCTTTGCAGTTTTCTCTAAAAAGTTTTGTAATTTGGTTGTTATATCAGAAGTTTGTGACTTCTTCACTTCCGACCAACCCCATAACAAAAAACTTAAGTTTTAGTGTTGAAAGAACCATCATCAGGGGTAAGTAATGGACTAGCAATTTCTTTAGGATCATTAGCATTGCTGTGGGAAACCTAGGCATAAACTGCACGCACAGCACTTATACAGGCATCCGCTACACACTCATATATCACACACATAAGGCCTACTTAATTGATGTGTACAACTACATGACATTTCTCCCTTTAACTTCTAAATAGTACCCGACAATTACATGAGACACAAAGAAAGCATAATTACTAAAGCAAGTATAAGTTAGATACACTGGCAAACTTTACTATAATATGTATGTACGCTAGAAGGGAAGCAAAGTTTCCTAAATAAAGTTACAATAAAAAAAAAAGAAAGGAAATTTATTAATAAATACATCTCGTTAAGGTAATACAAAAAAAACATTAAGGTTACACACCATATCAAGAATGCAAGTAAAAAGACCGAAAGCTCCTTTGTATATTATGTCATTTTTAATTATCTTATCAAGTTTACTTCCTTCAACTCTTTGTTTATTTTTACTTCCGCCTTAATGTTAGTATGCATTATCTAGTGTAAAACACTTAACACTATTTTCTCTTACTCCGTTTAAAAAAATTATAATTGACAAACTGTTTGTTTAAACTTAGAATTTTTATTCAACATTTCGTTGCCCCTAACATCAGGTGGTGATTCTCAACCATTGAAGGTAATGCATGAAGGTGATTACATTATAGAGCAAGTGACAGCAAGTATCGGAAGAATGTATCAAATAATCATGATATCTTTGTATGGCACGATTAGCGATCCAAGTTTAAAGAAGAAGACGGGTCGTTTCGAGACAAATTTAAATAATAACTTAGCAACTTATAAATGTAGAGTTGCATTTTCGGATAATCACTTTTTGAAATTTAAAATTCTAGCAATGCCTTCAAGATCTTCTAGGGGAAGTGGACAAGTCACTTCTTCAGGTAGCTCGGCGCCCGTGCGGGTATCCCAGTCTTTAGCGTTATAAACTAACTCTGGCTCCCTACCAAGCAGAGTCACCTACAATTACAAATTTTATATCCTTCACAAACGAGTGCTAACTCTCTCTGAACGAAGACATTTAATTCTGTGGTGATGGCATCACAATAGATGTTTCAGGTCGCACAGAAATTGGCTTTATAGCCCCACTCCATCCACAAACATCCAATAATTTTTTTTTATTATTAATGTGCGGTGGTGTTTGAAGTGACACTTAGAGGAAAGCATAATGTTGCAGCTTCCCTACCTCCACGTCCCTCCAGAAATCAGTTTTCTTGGAAAAAGGTTACAAATGAAAAATATGGGCATTTATGAGTGCAAGTGAGTATAAGAAGTTGAAGAAATTCGTTGATATCTTTATGAGACAATGGTAAAAAACTGAATATCATTTTGTACGGACAAACATATTTTATCTGAAAACTTTTTTCTGATACGGTGATGGTTTATCCGCAAGGGGTATCTGTGCATGCAGTTACTTGGGGATAGCGACTCCACGGGTTACCACAACTCAGTATTCCATGCACTTCGTCAGAACAGTACACAGTACACTTAAACTACATACACTCTACACTTTACAGACAAGGACAACGCAGTACACAAACTAGGGTCTCCGTCCCTAGTTAATTGGCGTGAGCCAAGGAAGAAGGAAGGGATTAGCTCAGTGGTAGCGCCCTGGACTAGCAACCGGAGGTCCCTTAGATTTTCTCTTCCTAGGAGCCTCTACAACTCACTGTCCGGTGATGAGCAGTGTTGTCTGCACTAGAGAACACAGCTTTGGAGACGGGCAGTGCACTGAGAAGGCTCCGGGGGAGGGGGTACAATAGATCTTTCAGGTCACAGTGCGATAATCCCCTTCAACATTCTACATCTACTGTGATGCTACTTAAAAGAAATGGCAAATTTGAACGACTTGTGATTTCTAGTTTTTTTAAAGGTTTTGTTCACACATACATATATTGCAAGTAGTAAGACAAAGTTTTTACTTTACAATATACCATCTTCCTTCCCTCCTTCCCCATCGGCGATGTAGTCCTGAAATGACCAGAGCGTCCTCGATTAAGCTTTTCCATCAGGCTCTGTCAAAAGCTGTTATGGTGGTTGGTTCCGCAGAGCTGGAAAGCATCAGAAACCGGTCGATGACCATAAAATGAAGCAGGCTACCACGGAAAATCATCTCCATCTTGGCCTTCCTCTTCTTCTGACGCTTTCCAATCATCCATACTATGATCTTTAGGATTTTGGTTCTCCTGCATTCTCTCCGTATACCCTTAACAACTTAGTCTCTTTTTTTTAATATATGAAATGATACTTGCTTCTCTATACAGAGATTGCAATTCTAAGTTTGCAAGTTGGTACGTATTCTCCATCTTCCACTCTCATTGGGACTGCATATCTTACTTAGTCTTTCCTTTCCTATATTCTCAAGGCAAACAAGCCAGCTCCGCTTCCATATTGCACTATTTGTCTTGTCATGGTGAAAATATATATGAATCTTTTCTACAAAGAGTTCTCAAATGTAGAATTTTCTGTAAAAAGAACAGACATCTGATCCCTGCCAATATTTCCGCTTTTATATCCACATTCATTTCTTTCCTTTCTGTGGTTATAGACACTAAATATTTGAACGCCTCGCATATCAGAACTCGCTTTCCCAAATATTTTCGGGTTTTCTTATTTGCTACCGCGAATTTCGCATATACCTTGTCTCATCATCATTTATCCTGAGACCTAGCGTTTCAGCTGCTTCTTCAAATTCTTGGAGAGCTCCTGGGAGAACCGAAGAAATGTGCGCCATTATTAAGACATCGTCAGCATACGCCACATGCTGAGTAATCCGATTGAAACTGTGGCCAACCTTTTTTTTTATGCTATATGTAGGGAACACTGAAAATATAGGTAATAATTTTGAAAAAATAAAGAAGGCCATGGGTTTTAGTATTGTTTTGTTGAACATATTTGCAATTATTAATTATTAAAAAATACACATATAGAAAGTTTTGTGTGTAGTAAACATTTAAAATAAAAAATATAAAATGAAGAAGGTTTGAGTTTTCTTTATCCATACTCAAGGCTCCAGGGCATATTTCCAACATAAAGTGGCATCCCTTGTGGGGAATACTGGATTGAAGTTATGGATTCAGAAGAGCTAGAACGATTAAAAAGGTCCAGATCTCAGTTGAGAAGGTTGTTCACTACTAATTTTAATAATCTAAATAAGAAATTAAAAGAGGAAAGTATAGATTTCGATGGGGAACTAGAAATAATAGCGGATAAAGCCGAGAGACTTTTTAAACTTGATGAAGAAATAAAAGAAATTTTGTTGAAAACGTTGAAAGATGATGAAGCATCTCTTACAGATGAATTCGAAAAGGTCGAAGAGTACAGGGAGAAATTTATCACAATAAGGAATAAATGCCAAAAGAAAGGTGAGTGCAAATTAGATATATTAAAAAAAGGTAATAGTTCAATTAGTTCAGAAGGTAGGCAAGAAAAGAAGTATTTTAGATATGCCAAGCTTCAGTTAAAGCAATTTGATGGACAAATAAAGAATTGGATTGGGTTTTGGACTCAATTCCGAAAAATACATGATGACCCAGCTATGGACAACGAGGATAAATTTCAATACCTCATTCAGGCCACTGTACAAGGTACTCCTGTGCGAAAATTTTTAGAAAGTTTTCCGCCGTCAGGCGCAAATTATCCCATAGCTGTAGAGCGTATGAAAAGGCGTTTTGGTAAAGATGAACTTATTATTGAGATCTGTGTTAGAGAGCTGGTAAGTTCGGTATTGCAACAGGCAAAATGTAGCAAATCTATGCTCTTGAGCGAGCTGTATGATAGATTGGAAACACAATTACGATCTCTTGAGACACTGGGTGTCACATGTGATAAATATTCATGTATGTTTTTCCTTTAGTCGAATCAGCGTTGCCAGAGGAGACTCTTATAGCCTGGGAGAGACGAAGGAGAGATATAAGGGCCAGCCCAGAGGCAGGGGAAGAGACTCAAAAGGATGAAAAGTTACTGGAGGAGCTTTTGAATTTTGTAAGGGCTGAGGTCGAGAGCGAGGACCGATTGGCTATTGCGAGAGGCCTTTTCGGAAGCGCAAAATGAGGGGACGACTTTAAAGCAGAAGAGGACAGATGCAAGGAAATCTGAGGTAATTCCCACTGCAGCTACTATTTTGTCAGCGGAAACAGAAAGGAGCGGAGAGAAGTATTGCGTTTTTTGTGATAAGCCGTCACACAATGCTAGCGAATGTTACTTGGCTAGCAAGCTCTCATATGAAGAAAAAAAAGAAAAAATTAATAACAAAGAAATGTTGTTTTAATTGCCTGAAGCCAGGGCACACCTCTAGGCATTGTAGAGTGTTTGTAAAATGTCTCTTCTGTGGGAAAAAACATGCAACGGTCATGTGTTCAGTTGTTAAGTAAAAGGAGTTTGAAAGTAAAGATAGTAGTAGGGAGGGTTCTCCTAAGGTCGAAAGTAATATGCTATCAAAACATAATGTTCAACAGACTTTGTTGCAGACACTGATGGTACGTGCTGTAAATGGAGAGAAGGAAGGTGTCGGAAGAGTATTGCTAGACACAGGATCCCAAAGATCATATATCAATAAGAGTAGGGCTGAACGCCTCGGATTGAAGGGATTGGGAAAGGAAGCAGTAGTTCACAGCTTATTTGGTGGCTATGAGACCAAGCAGCAACTACATAATAGTTATAAGGTAACTTTACAAAGTATTTCAAGAGATTTTGGAATAGAAGTGACACTATTAGATCAAGAACGAATTTGTAATTATGTTCCGAGGTTAACTGCAAAAAGATATATGGATATGTTGAACTAAAGAATATTCATTTAACAGATTTCGGTGGAGATGCTCCCGAAGTAAAGATATTGCTAGGTGCGGATGTTTTAGGATGAATTACAACGGGAAGAATAGAGATTTTAGACGAGGATATGGTCGCTGTGGAAACAAAGCTAGGTTGGACAGTGATGAGACGGCAGAACAGTCTGGAAAGTTACACAGTTTTAATTTTATTTTCAGTAAGTAAATTTGACATTTCCGAATTATGGCGCTTAGACGTGTTGGGAATCCAGGACCCCATAGAAAGTAAAGCAAAACAAGACTTGGAATTAGAGGTAATAAACCATTTTAAGGACAATATCCAGAGAAAAGAGGATGGAAGATATGAGATACGTTTTCCTTGGAGAGCGGATCATCCTCCGCTTTTATCAAATCGAGAGGTAGCTGAGCGAAGACTTTTTGGCCTCACGAGGAAATTGGTGCAAAGTGGTAATGTAGAAAGATACGAATCGGTGTTGAAAGAATGGTTCAAGTTAGGAGTGATTGAGGAGATAAAAGGCGAAACGTCTGAAAAGAAAGGCTGCCACTACTTATCCCATCATATGGTTTTAAAAGAGGCGAGCACAACCACGAAGGTGAGACCCGTCTTTGATGCGTCCGCTAAGGACAAGAATGGCAATTCGCTCAATAAATGCTTGGAGAAGGGACCAAACATAATTGAGTTGATCCCACAAATGGTGGTTAAGTTTAGTTTGCACTCCATCGGAGTTACGGCTGACATAGAGAAAGCATTTCTTCAAATTAGTGTGAACGCCAAGGATCGAGACTTTACAAGATTCCTCTGGTGGGAGAACAGCAGCAGAGCAAATGTACAGGCCTTCCGTCATACTGGAGTTGTGTTTGGAGTTACGTGTAGCCCATTTTTATTGGCTGCTACAATATCACATCACTTAGAACAGGCACCCCAACACCTAAGTGAGACAGCCGAAAAGTTGAAGGAGTCATTCTATGTTGACAACTGTATTACGAGTGTGGACAATCAGGAGGAGCTGGAGAAGTTCGTGGCAGAGTCTAAAGAGTTAATGTCAACTGCATGTTTTAACCTACGAGGTTGGGTGTGGAATGATGAACAGGAAGTCCCGGGAGAAAATAATATGGTTGAGTCAATATTGGGCCTTTCATGGGATGTAAGAATGGATGAATTATATTGTGAGATTAATGAGGTAGAACTTTTTTCAGGTCCATTGACGAAACGAAACCTCTTATCTGTCTCTCAAAAAATATTTGATCCAATCGGGTTAGCGTGTCCTGTTACTCTGATTCCTAAATTGATGTTACAGGCAGCCTGGAAGGGAAAATACAAGTGGGATGATGTTTTACCGTAGGGCGTCACTAGAGCTTTTGATGCTTGGTTGAAGTCAATACAATGGCTACGATGTTGCCGGATACCTCGGAGAATATACATGAAAGGAGGAGGAGGAGACGTTACCCTACACGTTTTCTGCGATGCAAGCAAAGATGCCTATGCTGCCTGTGTGTTCATGAGATGTGAAGTAGAAGGTAGTGTAACGGTCCGCTTGGTACAAGCAAAGTCAAGGGTTGCGCCTATGAGAACAATGACCATTCCACGCCTTGAATTAATGGCCGCAGTAATAGCCACTAGGCTAAGGCGATCAGTATTGGAATCTATAATGATCGAAGTAGATGGAACCTATTTCTGGACCGATCAGCGGTGGTGCTGACGTGGATAAGAACAGAGGGCGAATGGAACATCTTCGTCAACAATAGGTGTAAGGAGATACGACAAGGTAGCAATCCTTAAGATTGGAAGCATATACCTGGAAAGTATAACGCTGCAGACCTAGCATCGAGAGGTTGCAATGCAAAAAAATTAGCCATGAGTAAGTGGTGGGAAGGTCCCGCATGGCTAAGAGAAAGCCATGAGTTGTGGCCATACATAGAAGCAAAAGCGGAAGAAGAAGAAGTAAATCGAGAAAAGAAAAGGACCGTTGTACGCTTCAGTGATTGTTTAAAATATTTTTCCAGTTTTACGAAGGCGGTACGCATGGTGGGATGGATTATGCGCTTCTATAGAAAATTAAGAGATCCTACTCATGACAACAATCTGAAAATGGAATTGACTTTTGAAGAATATCGCGAAGCAGAAAAGAAATTATTACAAGTAGTTCAAAGAGAATGTATAAAGGAAGGAATAATGAACTCCAAAGAGATGGAAACATTTAAAGATGAAGATCTGTGGAAGGTAAGAACAAGGATTGTCTTGGGAGAGGAGGCAGAGGATTTTAAGCTCCCGTATTGCTTCCATCTAAACATTTTATCGTTGAGCTTCTTATCTGGTCGTACCACAAAACATTAGCTCACGCAGGGGTTAGTGTTTTGATGGTGAAGCTAAGGGAACGGTTTTGGATCATAAAGGCAAGAAGAACTATTAAAAGAGTTATCTCCAAATGCGTAATTTGTAAAAGATATTGGCAGAAACCAGCAGACACACACCCTACTCCTTTACCAAAGCAAAGAATAGACACATCTTCGGCTTTTGAGACCACCGGCGTAGTTTTCGCAGGGCCATGATACTTAAAAGGTAACAAGAAATGTTGGATAGTTCTATTCACATGTGCTGTGTACCGAGCGCTCCATTTGGAGGTAGTGCAGTCGATGTCTACAGAAGCCTTCATTGCAGCGTTAAGGCGATTTATCGCCAGAAGGGGAAGACACACCACGATATACTCGGATAACGGGACAAATTTTGTTGGCGCGAACAACGCTCTAAAAGCACTGGATTGGGAGGAGATTATGAAGTTTGCCAGCGTTAATAGAATAAAGTGGAGGTTCAATCCACCCACTGCGTCATGGTGGGGTGGATGGTGGGAGAGATTGGTGAGAATGGTGAAAGAATTGGTAAGAAGAAATTTGGGAAAAGCAGTATTGACTTATGAAGAACTGAATACTCTGATCTGCGACTGTCAGGCAATAATTAACGCCAGACCTCTCACTTACATTTCGGATGAGGCAGATGGAATGAGGCCTTTGACACCCTCTATGTTCCTTCAGAATCTTCCCACTAGTGACGTTCCAGATCTAGACAAAATAGACGAAGAATGTTTAAGACAACGTTGGAAGTATTTGCAAAAATTGAGGTCCTCGATTAGACAAAGGTTTCGAAAGGAATATTTGGCATACCTCGTTCATAGAGGAAAGAGAGGCAAATGTAGGGATTTAAAGGTGGGAGACGTGGTTTTAATAGGAGCTGACCACAAGAAGCGGTTGGATTGGCCACTGGGCATCATCGAGGAGCTTTATCCCGGAAGAGATGGGATATCAAGAGTGGCAAAAGTAAGAATGGCAGAGGGAGTTCTCATACGCCCTTATCAAAGACTCTATCCTCTAGAGATGTCATCTGAAGAGAAAGGGGTCACGATGAAGGATAAACTTTCTAGACCTGGAACAGGAGGCAAAGGCAAGACAAAGCGAAAGAGAATTTTGGGACACAGAAGAGAACCAGAACTAGAGGGGTGACAGTCCCTACACGTTTTTGTCTGTAATTGGTTTAGATTAGACTTTAGGTTACCTTGTTTGTTTTCAAGTTAATTTAATTTTCAATTTCAAAATTTAAAATTGAAAAGGTGGGAGTATATGTAGGGAACACTGAAAATATAGGTAATAATTTTGAAAAAATAAAGAAGGCATGGGTTTTAGTATTGTTTTGTTGAACATATTTGCAATTATTAATTATTAAAAAATACAGATATAGAAAGTTTTGTGTGTAGTAAACATTTAAAATAAAAAATATAAAATAAAGAAGATTTGAGTTTTCTTTATCCATACTCAAGGCTCCAGGGCATATTTCCAACACAAGGCGTTCACAAGATCCAAGTTGAAAAGGTGAGAAGAGGAGAAAAAGGTAAACGGGTGTGTATGGCAAGCAGGCTACTAAATCATGACTACTCCTCATAATAGTACCCCAAATAGCACATTATATATAGTATTGTCTACAACATGTACACACTCACATACAAATATGTGAAATCAAAAAAGGCATAATCAGTACATACCCTAGGTCTACCGTCCCTAGGAAGTCCTCCCGAATGAGGAAGCTGGCTTGGAAGCTATCAAGCTAAATGTCAAGGGGTACTCTGAAACTTTACGGTTACGAAACCTGGGATAAGGCAATATTATCTTATCTCCAAAAAATAAAATTTTTTTAAACGAGTGGTCAGAAAATACCCTGCTGGGAAATGTAGGTCGCATAGTAATTTTATCACTGGGAAAACTTGAATTTCCTCTGTACTTTAAAAAATAAAATAAAATGATACCCCAGACTGGCCTGTAAAAATTATGGCCATACCTTTCTTAATTTTGTTAATTTTTTGTTTGTTTAATTTTTACATTTTACAAAAGTATGCAAATGTACTAGAACAGTTCAGTTTCTAAAACTATTTATTTACGAGCCAGCCACACCTATAAATTTTAAAGCAATCATTAATCAAGTAAAGACACTGTTAATATTAATGAATAGGAGACATTCTAGATTAAACAAATTGGAAACAACCCAAATATTAATTAAACCACATTTATGTGATACTTTACAAACTTTTTAATACTCCTATTTATTATTTTAATGTGCTTTACTGCCTCTTCTTACAGCTGGTAAGAGGAAATATTGCTAAAAGGCCCGATTTTCGAAATTGAGTTTTTTTTGCCTCTGTGTGTGTGTGTGTGTGTATGAGAGAGCGAGAGAGAAAATAAAATATCTCAACAAAAAAAATCGGAATAATAAAGTTCCGTCAAAATCCATTAACCGGAATTGCGACAATATTGACCGTTTTTGTCGCGCGTCAGTACAATGTATGGTTCTACCACGTATATTAAGGTATATTAGAAGCTTCGCTATTTATACAATTAAGATAGAGTTCATGAAGAAAATCGGATAATCGTAAATGCGTCTTGATAGAATATATTCTGGATTTTTTTTTTTTTTGTAATTTTCACGAAAAACAGTTCAACAATTTTCATTAAACTTGAAATAAAAGCACAGATAGAGAAAACCAAAATTCTATTTCATCATTTGAAAGATTTTTCCGACATCATTGATTTTTGGGGAGTTCTCTTGATTTTTCCTCTATTTACTTTATTTATTATATATTATAAAGATTCTTGAATTGTTTATCAAATAATTTAGTTTTTAATGGCTTCTTTTTAAACTTTCAAAAATTTTGTGCACACAAACAGTGAGCTTCATGCAAAAAAAAGTCCTTGCTTTCAGGATTACTGCAATCAGGAGAAAAGAAATATATGCCACTCCTGCAGAAAGCTCGACAGCAACATCAACAGGGGTCGCCAAACATTCTTCACAACTAACTACAACCCTTTAGCGACATTGTTGGAGAAGTTAAGGCTCTGCCTTTTCCAACTCTCATATTATTTATTAATATGTTATATTCCAAATGTTATTTGCAGTTTATGCAATTTTTTGGCGCTGTCTTGTGGACGAGAATATAAACACTTTCACATTAACCATTATGTACACTGAGGTCTATATAGTTAAGTAAGGGCAACTTGTGTGCAAATTGCAAGTAAAGTAGATAAGTGTATTAACTCACTACATTAAGTTGTTTTCCGATTGAAAATGTGGCCAACCGTTTTTTTTTTTACGCTATTCAAGGCGTTCACAAGATCCAAGTTGAAAAGGTGAGGAGAAAAAGATCATTTATTTATTTATTTTTTTGTTTATTTACTTTTTTTTAAGGCGCGTCAACATCTATGGTCATTGGCGCCCGGAGCCTTCTCAGTGCACTGTCAGCCTCCGGACAATGTTCTTTCGTTACAGACAACACTGTCCATCACCGGACAGGGAGCTGTAGAGGCTCCAGGAAGAAAAAAATCTAAGGGTAGCACAGCTGGACTCGAACCCGGGTCCTCCACATGGGAGTCCAGTACGCTAACCATTTAGCTATTCCCTTCCCTCAGGCTATTTATTACTTTTTTTTTTTTTTATTCATTTACGTATAATATTTTCTTAATAATAACCGTAAGCCGACAACATATTTTACTAATTTAACTTTATAAATTATATAATAATTTTCTGTTATTTTACCCCGATTCATTCCCCCAATCATGGAAGTTAGTTCTTGTTTAGTTAGTTTACTTGCATTTAACATTACATATAAATTTAGTTACCGGAAACTTTGTTACTTTTACCTTAACGGAAGTTAAAACTTAGGAAGTCTCTGAATATGACTCTTGCTTGTTTTAACGCTAGTATAGGTAGATTGGCTGGTTTCCAGAGAAATCTCTGGCCTGTAAAATTGCTTCTTGCCAGAGAGCTGAGTGAAGATAGTTGATTGCTTCTTGGAAGCTTTGCTTTTAAGTATTAAAGAGTTACGTATAGACTACTAGTTTCTAACCTCTTGAATCCTTGTTCCCAGACTAGTTTTTTCCTTTTTAAGAGTGATTCCGATTATTTTTTTCAAGTGGTTGATTTAGGATTGACTTCAACTCTGAAACTGGCCAGCTTAAATGTGATTTTTGATTGCTCTTGGCGGAAGGATTTGTTCGTTCTGTACCAGATTGGAGTGACTGAGGATAATGTGACCAGCCACATGGAGCAGCCGGCGCTTGCTATGGTGAATTTCCTCAATAGAAGAGTGTTTATTCAATTACATTAATATTATTAACAGAAAATAATTTTTCTTTTATCCTCACTTTGTTAATGTTAATTCTACAATAAAAATATCTCAAAGACAGCAAAGGACAAAAATTTACAGTACTTTATTTGCTGAAAGTTGCAATAAGATCTCGATCGATACCATTAGAAAAGTCAAAATCCATCAACATGTACTCTTCAAAATAGATAAACTCTTGGACTCATATGCTTTCTCTATTTACCATCAAGCCCACAAATTCTGAAGAATTAAAAGCAATTCTAAATGCTGGAATAATTTAGTACAAGAGAAAATGTATAATTATGTAAATATTATATAATCAAGGAAGCTGCCTCTAATTGTTCAAGCTAAATATAAACTTCAAAAGGTTTCCTTCAGTTAATTAATGGTTCTTGCTAATTATGAAAAACCAGAGAGTTTCGAGCTATTTATTTATTTTTGTTAAAATTAAAAAACAAATTAGCACTTTGTAATATAAATTCTTCTAAAATAGGCTTGACAGTATTTATTATATATGTGGTGTGTATGTGTGTGTGTGTGTATCTCCAGGTGAGATGAAGGTGAATATTATTGCCTTAATCCAAAGTTTCAACATCTATTTCATCTCTTTCTCAAAACAGAAGAAATATTTTTACAATATAATTAAACAGAATAAAATTATAAGTTATACAAACAGAAAATAAAACATTGAAAACAAACAAAAATACATGAATAAATATATAACAGAAAATTATTTATTAATATTCTATAATTCATATATTTTTTTTATATTCAATGTTTTTATTCTATCATTTGTTAATATTATGGCTTATTTTTAATTTTTATTGTTCTCTTCTCACAAATTATTAAGCGAGAATACTGCAACACTCGCCCTTCACCGTAATCTTACAATCTAATTAAGCAATCTAGGATTCATTTAACAGAAATAGAAACCTGGTTAAAACAAAAGAAAGTAAAAATAATGGAAATGGAAAATGGAAAAAATACTTTCACATTGCGTCGGATAACTCCTCTTCCTCTTCTGTACTATAACCAGTCCCTCTACTATCCCCAATTGTTAATCTTGGGTTGCACATTGATAAAAGGTTAACAATCATGAAACCTCCAGACACGATACAAAAGACATTCACGATATAGACTTGTTAAAAGATAATTGGGATGAGTTTTACCGGGAAACAAAAAATGACTAACATACGGATAATTCCATCATATCCAATCTCAACAATCCAAAAATCTTTAGAATCCAGAGTGACCTCAATATCCTTTTCCTTAAAGATAATATCAGAGTCCACTGTTAAGGATTTCGCAAATAATTTGAAAAAATTTGCCTTAAAGCTTTAGGAATTACGAGCTGGTTACTTGGTCGAAAAGTTCTCACGCGTTGATCTAGTGGCTAGCGCACTCGCCTTTCGTGCAAGAATTCGAGGGTTCGATTCCCGTGAGGATAAAGTCGGTGCTGAGCCAGCATCATGATAAAAAGAGGGGAGCTACAGTTAGCAGCGCCCTAGGTAGCGAAAGCCGGAACTAAACGGCATGAGAACTGCGGCGTACTTACCACACGCTCCCTATTCAAATCGCTGTCTGGCAAGCCATGACCCTTCATGGGCTGTTGCGCCATAGGGTTGGGGGGGTTTCTTGGTCGAAAAATGGATTATATTAGTAAATAATGAAAAATTAATAATTAATCACAAATTCACAATTTATTTTATTAGGTTTCAAAAAACTGAGCACACACAATAGAAATAACATAGAATCATATAAATGGTAATTTTTACTGAAAAGAAAGAAAAGCACAAGTTAGGAAAAGATTGAAGCGAATTTTACATTACCGGTAAAATTTATACGGATGACATTCATTTATAGAATTAAAGAGGCAGGTTTCTGGCAGGGTGAGCGATGTGTCACTCTACCATTCATCGCGAGATGCTTTTGAAGGTCCCAGTTACAGGTTTTCCTTCTGATAGAATGCTGAAGACTTTTGATTTCGAGCATTCTTACAGTGTCAGGTTACCATCCAAGGAAGATTGGTCAAGATTGGATCCATCTGAGATGTGATACCTAATAATTACTTCCGGTGTTACACGGATGGTACCAGAATGGAAGTTAGGTCTGGAGCTGCGGTCTATTTTGAGACCGGAGATCATTTGGCAGTATCTCTTGGTGAATGGACCACAATTTTCCAGACTGAGGTTTATGCTATTCTTTGTTGTGTATTGGATGAGAGAGTACGTAACACTAACTTAAAAGGTGTTTGTATCTGCTCGGACAGCCAAGCTGCACTGAAGGCGCTGAGTTCATGTGTCTTCACTTCCAGGTTGGTGTTAGAATGTTCTAAGAGATTGGAAGAGCTTTCTTCTGTGAAGGATGTGCTTCTAGTCTGGTTGCCAAGTCACAAGGGAATTTTTGGGAATGAGGAGGAGGATAGGTTTGCCAAATTAGACGCCTCTCTTCCTTTCA